>JABFAK010000308.1:0-58329 GCA_013266265.1 Fusarium sp. NRRL 66182
GGGGGGGGGGGGTCAATTGTCAACAGCATGCGAATACCGCTTTATATCCGTCCAACCACCGAGCCTTCAAACGAAGCTCACAACGCTAAATGACTCACAATCACGATTGTCTACGCTTGTAGCAATCTATAAAGCTAGATAGGACCATTAAAGTGTTTTGGAGTTGCTCGTGGATCATGAATATCAAGGTCAATACGACCTACGCAGCATCCGCATCTCCAGCCCTCATACGGCGAACTACAATAGGTATCGATTTAGCATACAGCACCCGCGACAACTCAGCTCCGCTTAGAAAGAGCTAGGACCACCTCTGTTGATTTAATTGACTGCATCAATAATAGCTAAAGTGGTTGCCGCTAGCCAACAATATCAAATGGCTGACAGCTGCCGGAAGTGTAAGTGGGCCACACAATAGATAGAGTGCAGCACTTCAACACCGCAGAGCCGTGATACATGCAGAATTTTCGGGATCAATGCCGGAGTCAGGATGAATGAACTCACTTATCAAGTGCCAAAGGGATGATTTTAGCCATTGAGCTTGGAATACAGTGATATCTTGTAGTATAAAACCCCTATGCCAACTTTCTCAACACCAAGACTATCATTCTCGCGATATCTGCTCTTCCACCTCATGACGCTGTAAAACCACAAAAAAAAAAAACAAAAAAAAAGGGGGCAACATATCAGGTACACAACTCAAAAGCATGGAGAACGATTCAAACAGTCCCGTCGGTACAATCGCGGGTGCAGCATCGCCAAACGCCATGCCGCCATTCCTGACACTCGCAGCCACCGCTCGCCAGTGTCAGTCAATCCCCTCTGGAGCCATCACCGTACTCCGACTCTCGGACTCAAACGACTACAAAGTACCTCCCCCCGGTCTGGCTCTCCTCTCCTCGCCTCTCTTCTCTCTTCACCATCGTCAGATTTTCGCAACACCAAGCTTCACAGCATACGTTTGCAACGATCTGATCTCCGGCTACACACTTCTTTCTCGTCTTTACTTGATTTAGATCTTTGTTTCTTCTCTCGCGAGTATACCAAGATTCTACTTTGAGGTTTGAGACTTGGAGAGGCAAATAACTCTTTGCTCTTTTCACATCGCACCTCTTACACTTCGTTCACCATCTATCTTCTGCTTGTCAGGTTACTCACCTCATCCTTACACATCACTCGAATCTTGTTCTCTGCCCAGCAGTCTTGATTCTCGTACACCTACCTCCAGCTTTTAGCTACTACACTTATTGTATTCGTACAATACTCTTACCCCTTACTTTGCTACTTGCCTCAAAGCAGCTTCACTAGCACCAGCAGTTCTACCTTGACACTTGAGATCCTCTTCCCTCTTGAAGTAGCACACCTCGTCAACTATTCACCATGTCTGATGATCGATCCAACAACATGGTTCAGTTCAACAAGGATTCCCTGGATCACTTGAACGCCTTCAGCTTCCACGGGAAGAATCTCGTTGATATTCCTGGCGGTCCCAACAATTCCGTCCTCATGGGCCAGTCTACTTTTACTCCTCAGCAGTGGGCTGCTCCCAAGGTACGATATTCTCTCCTTCTGACATGAGATGACAAACAGTGACTAACATTTGTTTTATCACAGCAGAGCAACAATGACGCCCCCTTGGAGAATGGTAATACCGCTCAGTTTCAGCAGCAGCAGGCCGACCAGGAACTGGTAAGTTCACACATCTCACTCTTGCGATAGCTTCATTTTTTCGCCAACACTCATACTTTGCAGATTGACCCTAACCTCTCTCTCCATGAGGACATCTCTCTCTTGGACTCCTTCATCGACTTTGATCCCGAAGCGTCCGTCTATGAGCCCGTCGCTCAGTCCACCACCAACCCCATGGCTACTCCTGGCGGCCAAACTCCTCAGTTCCGTCAGCCCCAGGCTATGATGATGCCTTCTCCCACTCCTGGCATGATCAGCTTTGGTGACCAGGGCTCTGTCAACGCGTTTCACGCCCAGACTTCTGGCATGGGTAATGCTCCCACTCCTATCATGGATTCTGTCAACGTTGCACGCGCCCAGACTCCTATCAAGAATGCCCAGACTCCTGCTATGCATAACCTCCAGACGCCTGTCATGCCCAGCGTTCAGGGAACCCAGCAGCGGAGGCAGGGTCTTCGTCCTACTGCCGCAAATTTCATCCCAGGCCAGCAGCAGATGGACGGCTTTGCTCCCCAGCAGGGTATCGCTCCCAAAAGCATGCAGCAGGGTATCATGACTCCTCAGATGAACATGCCGCAGGGACGAGCTGCTCAGGGCATGCAGCAGGGTTTCCAACCTGAGCAGCAGCCCCAGATGCAGGCCCCCCAGAACCAGCCTGGCACCACCAAGAGGACTGCTGCTAGCAAGACCACTCCCAAGAAGCGCCCCGAGCTGACCCCCGAGCAGCAGGCTCAGAAGCTGCAGAAGGACCACCAGGACAAGCAGAATGCTCTCCAGAAGATTGCGGTTACTCTTGAGAAGCAGAGGGCTGAAAAGGCTCAGCAAGCCGCTCAGGCTTCTCAGCAAGCCGCCCAGGGTCGTCAGCAGCAGTTGATGCAATCTCATAAGCAGGGCTTTATTCCCCTGCAGCGAGGCTTCATCCCTCAGCAGCAGGGTTTCGTGGCTCAGCAGCAAGGCTTCATGGGACCGGACATTCCCCATGGTATGACCCTGCAGGCTCGTGAGAACTTCTTCAAGTATCTCTTGGCCTTGAAGACGCAGCAGCAGGGTGGTCAGCTGATGCTCAACAGCCAGCAACCAGATGTCACCCAGGACTCTGTGAGCCAGCAACCTGCTCAGCAGCCCAACACTCCCCAACTCCCCGTCACACAGTCCAAACGTGCCAGGAAGCCCGCCCAGCCCAAGAAGCCTGCTCAGCCCAAGAAGCCCAAGAAGCCCAAGAAGCCCAAGAAGCTCACCAAGAAACAGCAGGCTGAGCTTGAGAAGAGCGACGGGGCCTCTGCCATCTTCTGTCCTTCCCCTCCCCTTCCTCTTCCTCCTCACCTCCTCACATCTTCCACTCTCACTCCCACTCTCACTCCCACTCCTAGCATTCCCCTCCCCCCTCCCAGTCAACGCAAGCTCGTTCAATACAAGCCTGGCGCTGATGGCAAGCCCATCGAGTTTGATGAATATGGCATGCCCAAGATTCCAGAGTCTGATGACCACATTGGTAAGCTCACTTCCTCTTGTTTCATCCTTCTCAACCGTTGACGCTGACCACCTTAATAGTGTACTATCAAGGTCATCCCCAGGAGCTCACCCCCGAGAAGATCCAGGAGGTGGTCCAGCAGGTTCGCGATGAGAATAGTGGCAAGATACCCAAGAAGCCTTCCCAGAGTGTCACCAACAGGAAGAAGCGTGGCAAGAAGGCTGCCGAGGCTCGGGTCGAGGCTGCTGCTCAGCCTCCCCCCGCCAACGGCTTCACCACTCAGCCTGCCATCACTACCCAGACTGCTGAGAATAATGTCCCGGTCCACGATGCCTCTCCTCAACCTCGTACCGATATCATCGACTCCGCCCTGGAAAACAGCGGCCATGTCCACCAGCCTGCCGTGATGTCCCCTCGCGAGACTGCCCAAGACAACAGTGTTCTCTCCCTGCCCTCTGATGATATTATTGACAGCCTTGCGATGGTTCAGCAGTGGAACAGTAGGCAAGACTCACAGAAGTCTTCTCCTCAGACTCTCGATGATCCTTCCGATCTTCGCTCTTCTGCTGCTGCTGTTCAGCTCACTCAGGCGAGCAACGGCCATGCTGAACAGTCTAATGGCCAGCCCTCGTACCCTGACTACACCTCTGACCCGTCTGATCTTGCTCTCGCTGATTCTATGAGTGCTGATCTCGCTCAACTTGACAGCACTGATTCACGGCCTGAAGCTGTTGCTCAGCCTACCCAACCCGCTCAAGAGAGCGCCACCTCTTCTGAACCAGAACCTGTTCCTCAGTTTGGCCAGATTCGCAAGGTCTCTGATAACCTACGCCGCCTGGATGGAGAGGAGGATCCTGAGTCCATCACTACAGTTCCCGAGACTCCCACTGGCCAGGAACTTGGTGGTTATTTTTCTGCCTTTGCCTCTAGCTTCGGAAAGCAACTGGATCAGGACTCTTTGGATCAGTTCATTGCAGAGCTCAAGCGCGCGAATCGCACCCGTACCCCAAAGGAGGAGGCCAAGCCGGCATTTTCTGCCTGGGATCGATTCTGCAATCAGTTCGACCACGAGCTCGCTGTAAACCACCTTACCCTTGCCATTACCGAGATGAACGCTATCAACTCTTCCCACAACACCGGCACTTGTCCAGCTGCGGCTGCTCCTGACCCCAGCACTACTGCTGGTACCAACCTCTCTACCAAAGTCGCTACTGCTGCCAGCTGTGCTTCCTCTACCGCCAGGACTACGCCTGGCCACGGCGCTCTTCCTGTCACTGACTCTTCTACCACGACTGAGTCTTCGCCCTCCTGCGGGCTTCCCACCCTCCCCGTTGCCCAAGACTGGTGCTTTGTCAACACTGATGTCGACATGAACAAGATTGATCCCGAGAAGGAATTTGCTGACATGAAAGCCAACAAAATCGCCCTTGACTTCAACGACGACCCCGTTATTGCGGCTTCCTCGTCCTCATACACTTGCAAGGATCCTTTGGATGCGCAGCACAACAGCCACATCGAGAGTCCTTTGGGTTCTGAAGACGCTTCCGTGAACTCCTCGCACGACCAACCCAACAACGCTGAGCTTTTGATGGGGTTCTTCGGCCCTACCGACCATTCATTGAATCCCTTTAGCAATGATGAACACTCTAACACATGTCACGAGAACTTGGAGAACGACTAGAACCCGTCTTTCAAGGTCTTCCAGGCTGAAATGGACAGAATGGCTTTTGACAGGATGGTGGCCGATTCTCCTGCCGCCTCTCCCACTGCGGCTCCCGCCAAGAAGCGCAAGGCAGATGATGGGGCTGATGACAGGCAGCCGCCTTCTAAGAAAGCCCGCATTGGACCGGCTCTGGCCATGTAGTTGTCATTCGCATAGACCAAGGTCCCGCCATGGTAAAGGCATCTAGACGATGACTTGGAGGTCATGATCAAGCTGGCCCCATGAGAATGGGAACGATGCTGTCATTCCTGTTGTCGATTATTGCTTGTTGCTTGTTGCTTATGTGGCTTTAGTATCTTGTTTTTTTTTGTTTTCTTTTTGGAAAGAAATTGGAAGGGAGGAAAAGAGATAACGAGGGATAACACAAAAAAAGAAGCAAAATAAAAACTAAGCCAAACTTGACGATTGACCGCTACTTTGTGATGCGAAATAATTTTGCATTGTAATCAAATGACTTTTATTTAATGTAGAATTTGGAAGACCTTGATGATGGTTGTAGTTGTGGTGTTGAGAACGGTAGTGCCGCAAGGCTGTATTCCAGCCTCGCGTCTACGGCAAGACAATGATGGGAGTAGCAATGACTGCACCGGATTTATCTTGTAGGAGAGGGAAGAAGAGAATGATGTTCTTTTTCTCATGATTGTTCACGTAACTGATGCAATTGTTTGAGGAGATGACTGTGCTGCTGACACAACCAACACCCATGGCCACTTGCGGGAATCAGTCCGCGACTGCGATAGGCGACCCCCCAAGAACGACGATCTATGCCCTTTGTTGCTGTCTTTTCAACGGTCGCGTACGTCATTCGGGGTCGCATCTTGCTGGGGTAGAAGAGAGACATGCATACGTAGATGGTGAAGAGGAGGTGTCGGAGCTGATGGGTAGTCCTAGGGCATAGTCTAAACGAGAGAAGCCTCGTTAGCAAGCCGGGTATAAGGTGGATTCAGGGGAGTAATCTAGGTAAATGGCGGACACAGCTTGGAATTGGCATCGAGTCTGCTCTGTAGGTACCTACCTACCCTACCGATAGGTATTCATTCATTCACCAGCATGTGCTTGTTTGTTTGTTTGTTTGTTGTCTGTTGAGGTCCAGGTGACTTTGTGAGGTGTCCACGTGCATCAAAGTTCACAATCCCAGGCGTGAAATTGGGCGGCTGACTCTTGGTCAACCAATCAGAAGCATCAATTGACCGCTCCTCCAGGTTTTACGTCTTTGGACCTGATGGACCTGATGGCCCTGATGGCCCTGTGTGGCTTTGGTCGTGTCCACTGTAAAAAAAACCCCCCACTATTCCCCAGCTGCAGGGCATGAAAAGAGTCAGAGTCAGAGTCAGAGTCAGTCACATGGCCTACCTAGATACATACCTACATGCATCCTATCATAGTACTATGTAGCCTTGTGAATATACATACATACATACACACACATAGTACATTATACATGTCTGAGACAGTCAACAAAAACGTCGGAAAACAACCTCGAGCAACGAACCGAGCCCTTTTCATTGCTGTGCCTACCCGTGATGTCAGTAAAGACTCTGAACCAGGAACCCAAGTTGAGGTAAGGCAGTTATTAGGTATCTATCTAACTAGGTAGGTAGGTAGTTGGTTGCAAAGTAGACTGGGCCAAAATACATACAAAAAAAAAATACGCTTGCAACCCAATGCAAAGATCAGTGGACACAAGCCTGCTAAAAACTTGGTGGAGTCGTAAAGTCATAGCGCCTGGACAGGGCCTCGATCGTCCTCCTCCGCGGGCCGGGTGGGCGCGGGGTTTTCGCAAGATCAAAATTTGCTCGCACCAACCAACCACCAGTTTTTTTTTTGTTCACCACCTTTCCTACCTTGGATCTGTCAATCCTCAATACAATACAATACGATACAATACAATTCGACACGCACGGATTTCTAGGATACGCAGGTACCAGCTGAGCAACATACTTTTTAGCACTAGCACCCAACAAGTACCTCGCTCGCTACCACGCCCAGACAAAGGCCCCGGCCCTCCCCAGCTCTGGCCATGCCAATAGCCATGAGCTGATCCAGACAGAACCCAGAACCCAGAACCCAGAACCCCAAAACCCAGAAACTCAGAGGCCACCAAGTTCAAACCCAGCTCATTGCAAGTCCACAACTGGACCTAGACTGGACCCCTGCTTGTTTAACCCGTTAACGGGCTTCTCATCAGTCGAGTCGAGTCGAGTCAAGTCAAATCATGTCGCCTTCTCCGTCTGGACGTCCAGATCTCGCAGCCGTCGTCGTCGGCTCCGACCGTTTATCATCTGCTGATGGAAATGACCGTAAGTTGCTTGTCTCTGTGCCTGTGTGTCTCCATCCATCCATCTATGATTAGCATCACCCTCTTTTCCCCTTTCCCCTTTCCCCTCCCCTCGTGAGACCCGGCCAACGCCGTCAACGACTAGCTCTTCCCCAGCTTCGTCTTTGTCCATGCAGGCAGGGTCAAGGCCCAGGTCAAGGAAGGCTGCACAAGCCCGATCACCGCTAGATTCCTTACCCAGTAACTGGAAGAGATGCAGGCTTGCAGGGACTGGGGACCTCAAAAGCATCAAAGCTTTTTGATGCGTTCAAACCAACCTTGTCTCTCCCTGGCCAGAAGGTTCGTTGCTTTGCAGGTTCTGCAATCTACGATACAACTGTGATATATAAAACAACAAAAAAAAAAAACAAGTCTTGTTTTTGTATTGACCTCTTCCCTTTCTTTCTCCATCTTCTTGTCTCATCTCAATCTCGTCCCAATTCCTCCAAATCCACTCTGGCTCAGGATTCGCGTCTAGTTTCTGGGGATCCGCTGCCGATCACAACCTGGTGAGCCAAGTCTTTGCCTCCCCGTCATTTCTGTTACGGCAGCTTGTTCGCTGGCTTCTTTTCAGCCTTGGCTTTGCTCATGAGTCGCTGCACTCCGTGCCAGCGTGCCCGTTGTGCCTCTTCCCAAATCCCAATGCCAAAGGAGAATCCTCCTCCTCTCACTTCTCTCGGACAAGGAGCCGCAGAGAGTGACAAGCCACTTTTGACTTGCATTGCATCAAGCACAAGCCGGACCATCGCTTCCCCAGCCTGTCTCCATCCCTAGCCCTATCCTGGCTGTCCAAGCCCTGTCTGTCTGTCTGTTCTGCTTAACCTTAACCTGATCTTCTTACGCCACCTCCGCTCAGACGATACCACCGCCGCCTCCATAAACGTGCCTATATCCCCCCTTGACGCCCTGTACCATGTCCACACCTCTTCATTCTCCTGTTGGCCGTGGCCCTCCTCCTCCTTTATTAACCTTTGTCTTTTTCAAACTCTGCATTTGTCTGTTGGGGAATTAATTGCCTAACGTAATACTGTGCCTAGTCGGAAAGACAAGTTCTCAAGAACAAGAAAAAGAACAACTGCCTCCCGTTCAGCAGCAATCACCAACAACCGTTCACCCTCTACTTCAAATCGCATCCGTTCCCCCGCATTCACGTTCGACAACTGCCGCTTCCACTGCTGCCACTACTACTACAAGTTCAGCCTCTGAGCCACTCTCGTCGCCGCCGTTGGGCTCTCCCAAGCAGACATCGACAACCCCTGCTCAACTCGCCTCAAGGGCCTCTGAAGCCCGGGCCGACCCGTCTTCAGCCATGATATTCTCAGACATCTACAAGAACCCGCGATCACCCATCGCTAAGCTTCGTCACCATTCGGCCCAGTTACCGACCTCACTGTCCACCGCTACCCCGGATTGGTACGGCGATGAACACTCGGACCTCCTCAGCAAGGACAAGGTGAAACAGAAGGAAGCTGTCAGGCGATATCTCGACTCCAAGATCAAGAACGATTGGGATTTTTCATGGCCTTCTCGGGTCGTTGACCCCCCGCTAGCAGAGGGCGATGTTGTTGTTGCTGACACAGCATCTGACTCACCTGACGCTATTCAGACTACAACCAGCCTCGATGTCACAGAGCCTACGAAATCAGTTCAGGATGAGACGCGCGACGATGATGGATACCAAGTCGACGACGACCCCGAATCTTCAGATGACGACAGTGATGCCGAATCTGCTTATAGCACTGTCTCTGAAGACCCTGTTCACTTTCGCACGCGCCTAGAATGGACATCAGATCTCTCTGATGATGATGATGATGAGCCCGCCCCTTCACGATCACCCTTTCGCTTTGACAGCCCCAACAACGTAGGCTCAACAGTCCAAGCTACAATCAACGCCAAACGCGCCAAGCGACGGAGGGCGGTTCGTAAGGAGATGGAGTGGAACGAGGGCCTCGCCTGTTTCGAGGCGCGGCGAAACGCATGGACAGGCGCACGAACTGTCCGTGTTCGAGCCAAGCCTGCGTCACCCCCTGCTGTGTCACCATTGTCTCCCCGTCGTTTCTTCTTCCGTCGCTCCATGTCGACATCCCCTCCCGCCTCGTCACTTGCGTCGACTTTGCCTCCGCCAGTGAGCGATGGCTCCGATAACACGTCTCTTGCGAGGAGTGACGAACTCCGCAACACTCAATCCAAGGACACGACACCATCGACACCTCCCGAGAGCCGAGACTATCCAGTCGAGGTCTTGCTTCCTCTTGCACCACCTCTACTCCCTCCCAACAACCCTCTTCGCGCATCGATCACGCCTTCGGTGTATCTCAGTCTCTACGACAAGGTCATCATCCATAGCCTGCAGCCCTCGTGCCCCATTAATCTCTCCGATATGCTACGAGCCTGTGTCTCGGGCTGGAAGCGCGATGGCGAGTGGCCTCCGCGACCGACGATCGCCCCGCCTGCTCCCGTCGCTAAGAAGAAGAAGCCGAAGAAGACTTCGAACCCATCGGAGAACTCGGGCAGCACTGTTCGCCGTATGAGCTTTGGTCTACTGGGTAGGGACAAGGATGATACGGCGGCCAACAGCAAGGGGATCCGCCGTAGCTTGGTTCGAGCTCTCGGTATGGGAGATGTGGCAGATACGACCAAGTAAAGCCACCAACGTTACGAATTGATGATTATGAACAAAACCAGGAGGACCATAACTACGACGGACGCATGGCGCTTGCTTCTGGGATCTCTATTGCTTTTCTTCTTCTTTTGTCTTGCTATACTGGGAGGATATGTTGCTTGTTTGTTTGTTGCTTTGGTCACTTGGTCTCGCTTTTTTTCCCAAGGGCTTGGACATGATGACTCGGAGTTTTGTGTCTGGATTTTCTCTCCATTCATCGGAGTCTCTTATGACGGGCTGAGAGAGCATTGATACCTACCTACCTACCCGATCCCAGCATCGCGACAGCGCTGATGATTTTATTTATAACTGCATTTTTCAATCGAGAGTCTATCCCCAATATCAACCAATACAATTAAATCAGACCAAGCAGTGATGCCACCATGATGGATCCGTGCTCGTTAGTGTACATCATCAACCTGGAGATGGTGTCACGCTATGACTACGGTACCTAACGTTGGTAGTCTACATCTCTCTTCACATGTTTAAGGATGAATTGAGTTTGAGCGGAAAGTCCCCTAGACTGACATGATGTGAGACCTAACGTAATGGTTCGTTCCATCAGAGTCTTTTGCAAGGCACAAACATACAGGGTAGTAGGGTACGAGACTTTCCAGGAAACTAGGCATCATGCTAGTCTTGTGCTTATAGAAAGATATCGAGGAGGGTGTTGGGTAGTGGAAGTCACATAATCACATAGTACTCGGCAGCTACTTGGGCCAGAAAGACAGAAGCCTCTGTCAGGTTGCTAACGGGGAATAACTAGGGACCAGTTCAACATGGCGACAGAGCAGGGTTACATCTAATTTGGTTTTGATTAAAAGTACTATCAGCTCTCGGTCCATGTCAAGATCTAGTTTCCTCCGTTGCTTGGATCACCTCCACCACATGGTTGATATTGAAATACTTGAAAGGCCAATATAAGGAGTGACACTCCGCACATATACAGGTATCGTGTATCTTGTGCTTATTTCAGTTGTCAAACTCTGCTCGAAGATACTTGTTGGGCTAGATTCTATAGTCATCCTGAACTTGATAGGCATTTGATCTTCATGTGGTCCAACGTGAGCTCGTGTGGAGGAGGAAGATCACTGGCAGTATGTAAGTTGCTGTGGAAGGATAGTGTGGAATTAGTCACGAATAGGATTGAGAAATGCCAATAGAATGCATAGAGGCACCTTGTGCTGGTGACTGACAGTTTAGTGACTAGCCAGATCTTTTGAATAGATGTTTGAGTATTCAGTTATGCTTACTACTTGATGAGAATACCTTTGCAGAGGAAGTCATGTTCTTGATAGCCTATTCGACTCTTGCTTATTCGTTCCACATTACTGGATCCTCTGAAATCAAATCCAATACCACTTGGCCTGCGTAGCTGTCTTTGACTTTATGTTACAATTTGAGTTATAGGTCAAGTCTACCCGGAAATCTTGTCAGTTTTCTTAAAGCCCCCCAAAGAGAAGATCGGCACTCACTGTTTATATGACAAGAAAGCGTGCTCGGCGTGTATGATTTGGCTTCCTACCGTTTTCGATGGCAGAGGCAACAGATGATTTGCTCTTGAAGAATGTGGTAATTGAACTCGTTGCTAGACTTCCCGTGGCAGTTTCAGTGCATCTATCTCCTGTATATCATCAGATATATTGATCTAGTCCCAGACGAGATTGGCCGTGCCGTGTGCGAGATCAAGCCCATGACTCCTCATCGTTGGATCGGTCGAGGAAAATGCCTCCAATATCACCTATTGTGATCTTGTAGAGATCATTCGTGCTCACCTTCGATAGGGGTTTTGGTTTGCTTGTAACCCAGGCTGAGTTCTGTTAGAACTGATATCGAAACTCTCAAGCCAAGAAATCCAACTCGTTCGATCTTTTGGGAGGTCGAAGAACTCTGAATGGTGCATCAGGACTGATGTTCATCACGTGTTGTTGAAAACCTATATACTCATCTATTACAGTCAATACGCGCTGGGTCTCTGAGGACTCTATGGTCGTTAGTCTTGTGCCCAAAGCCTGGTGAAATGCTGTGGTTGCGGCCTAATCATGATGAAGGCCAGGCTAAGAGTCTCCAAGGTTGAACCGATTAGAGTACAGACTAGGAGAGAATTGATAGACAGCAACATACCTACTGATACCCAAATGCACCTCTGCTCGAAGATGTGGCGACATGTTTACAGACGGTGTTGAGATATTGTCAAGCCGATACTTTCTGGATTGGATCGGCGAGAATATACAGTCTGACTAAAGTACCATGGCAGGGATGAGTTATAAGCGTAGAATCCAGGAGTATAGAGAGAAAGACGTGATCACATTAGCTAGCCATGCCAAGGTATGCATGTTGGCGAGCTCATCATCTGCACTGAGAGACGTCTACGTGCTGAGCCACGTTCTCTTGATGCGGCGTAACACTCCTTTGATAGATTGGTGAAGTCTCGAAAGGATCACATAAATGCTGAAGCACAACATGTGTCTGAGCGCAAGATATTCCTTTGTCATAAGATTGCTGAGAAGAGTTGTCATGATGGGAGCATAGCGATAGACCTAGGACAAGGATCCTTTCGGTGTAAGCATAAAGCGACCGAGCGACTTACATTTTAAGCTAGTACATGGTTAAAGTAATACTAAAGGGACTCTCATGCTAAATGCTTGTGTTAGATAAGTCATGTCTATTCAATGTTCACTTGTCCATCATGAGGATGCAGCTACGTTTATAGACTTGACATTGCATCAGTGTTTTCTCATAGTCAGGGTTGGTTTTCTTTATATATCAATAGTCCTATGGGACCTAGAGTCCACAAGGGCATGCTACTGACGTTTAGCTTCATACAAGTCAATTGCAACAAAGTTCATCACTCAACAAGAACCAGCGTAATTGGTTTAGTGGTAAAATTCTCCGTTGCCATTCGAGTAACGTCGGGGAGCCCTGGGTTCGATTCCCAGATTACGCATTTCTTTTGCCGTTGGCAGCATATCTATCTAGTTTTGCGTCGTTGATGCAATCTCTCTTTTTGAACCTTTGGCGATGAGCGTGGTCGTATGGTGTTGAAGAGGCACAATCTCTATTAGATGTGATGTGTACATCCGAAATACTTTACCTACTCTACCTACACACACCTAGACGGTATATCATAGATACGCGCCTATCAGCAGTACATAAATGTTCTATGGAAGATGGTCTCCTAGTTTAGACAACCCTATATCATTAGGAAAAACGTCAAAGGTATTGCTAACCATGAACAACTGATGCTTCCAGATTACATACTCGGGTTGGGATCTCTTTTGTAACCGGGCATTGGTAGAGCTTCACCTGCTCACAGACCACTTCTTGTTCAAATCCATTATTATCTCTCGTCAGTGTTCTCTCTGAGAGTTCAAGAACCGCCTTCTTCGCAAGGACTCGCAGTGTTTCATGGGTCTTGAGAGAGGCGTGGCTTGTAACCCACAATGAGCGAAATAATGCCCGCACTGCTTCTCCAAACCCCCCGTCAGTTCGCATTTGCCGATTGTCTTGGCCAAGCCATCCTCGCATATGAGTTTTGACAATGCTCTACCAGGCCAGGTACGGCGTAGAAACGACAAGGCCGAGCAAGGCCTGGTAGTACGTACGTAGTAAATGCCACGCAAGCCTGCCGGGGATAGGTATAGTAGCGGGCATCACTCTCTGCTGAAAGCAATACATATGCCAAGCAATTGTTCAAGCTTAATGAGGGAACTTTAGATGGTGTTTGAGCATAAGATCTGCACCGTCGTTGCATCACCTGTCACTCGGGTCCCCCTGCTTTCCACGTCACGCTATGCAACTCTAAAAAGAAGGTTAAGCTGAGCGAATAAAATAGATCTCTTTGGCTCTGGGGATTCAAATCTTATCAATCAGCGGAGGTTATGCAGCGAAACCATTGCGTGCTGCGTTGGAGCACTCATAACCGACGAGAGTGCTATCTATTTCTTCTTCTTCCCGAAAGCTACGCAGGACATCCGATATAAGTACACGATCATAACTATCTTTACCGGCGAGGTCGGCAGAGTTGATCCATATTCATTCTGTCCACACAAACATCGCCTTCTTTTCCTCGTCCCAACCTTGATCGGCTCGGTAGCTGAAGACTCCTGAGCGTT
The DNA here is from genome assembly GCA_013266265.1 of Fusarium sp. NRRL 66182. Lineage (NCBI taxonomy): Eukaryota > Fungi > Ascomycota > Sordariomycetes > Hypocreales > Nectriaceae > Fusarium > Fusarium sp. NRRL 66182. The sequence goes on from JABFAK010000308.1 coordinate 13,975, forward strand.
GTATACTGCATGGGTCATTTCATAAAAAAGAAACGGGAGCAGGGAATATACCTCACTGACGTAGGTGCAGTAAAGTCTTGAACAGCTCGCCACAATGAGATACTACAGAGACGATCGTCGAATTCACCGATACATAGAATGCGTTAACCTCCCACCTACGTAGTGCAGTTAAATAGGGCACTGGGCCAGCATAGCAAATAACAGTCTCAATAGGTCAACTTCCGCTTTTTGTCTTGTCTTTCGTCACAGCGGAAGAGACATCGCCACTGCTACTGAGCTAGGCCTCATTACCCCCCTGCACCCTGCACGAGATTGATCAGATAAAAATTTTACTGCACTAGCCGATCTCGGCTGGGGTGTGAGCGTATAAGCATCTCGGTCGTAAGTTTCCAGGGGACTCATCTTATCTGATGATCAGATTAGATACTTAGCAAACGAACTTGCCACTAGAGAAGGGAAAAAAACTGGTTCTGGATGCAGTAAAAAGGGCCAAGCGGTCATGAAATTGCGTTAAAGCAATGCAGGAGGCCACAACCAACGTAAAAGGCAGCAGAAGCGCGTGGGATGCGTGGATAGGGGCTCCATCACCACTGGATGGTCGTGGATGTCTTCCAGGACAAAGTGCCACACTGCGCCGGAACGTTGGAACACCTGCACAGATCCAGGCTGACAAGTAAGGTGAGGTAGATGATGTAAAGGAGAAGCCAGAAACGGGACGGAAACCAAGGATAGCAAGCTCTGATACCCAAACCGCCAGAACACACCAGCGATAAACTCGCCTACAGATCATGGCGAGCGATGATGCCGATGGCGATACCTAGTCTGAGACGGTGTCCATTCCCCTACACCATCACATTCTTCCAGTGCCGTAATTGCCGCACTCTAGCCGGCCCGTTATAATCCCACCTCACTCGGGTCTCGATCTGCGCACTCGATTCCGTAATTGGTGTTAACCCATCCCAAGGCGTGGAGCTGAACGGAGTACGGCATCTATGGTGGGGCAGAATATCGAACATGGCGGGTTGATACGGACGCGCAGCATGTATGAGCTTACGGGGCATATTATTGCAACTGAGAACCCTTGATCAGCGTCCACTGACGTTTTCCCTCGAGTTTTGGTTTTTTTCCCGCAGTCTGCTGGTTGTGCTGTACGTCAAAATATCCCAACAGGCGATTGTGTCGACTTCAAGCTCCATCACCATACTCTCACCATCATGGCGACCGAATCCATCCAAGTTCCCACTGTACCAGCACGGAAAGAGCAGAAGCTTTCTGTGCTCGACGGTCCGGTTGACCCTCCGCTGGTGGATTTCACACTGGGCGAGCTTCTTGACCTCCAGACCTACCAACACGGCAACCAAGAATGCCTCGTCATTCCCTGGACAGGTGCTCGCTGGACGTATAATGACCTGAGCCAGCAGAGCTCATGTTTGGCGCAGACGCTGCTGGATATGGGCATTGGGGTTGGTGACCGCGTCGCCATCATGGCTGGCAATTGCGAACAATACGCAGCCGTCTTCTTTGCCGTAGCCAAGATCGGTGCTATTCTCGTTATCCTCAACAACACATATACCCCAACCGAGGCCATGTACGGCCTCAAGTTTTCTGACAGCAAGATCTTCTTCACAACACCGCAAATTGGGCGCCTCGATCAGACACAGCTGCTGCAGCAGCTCGAAAACAAAAAGACGTCCCCAAAGGTTGTAATGCTAAGAGGAGATGAGACTGGGAAATACCAGACCTATGATGGATTGGTGAACGCTGGTCGTCGAGGAAGCCCTCAAAGACTGGAAGAGGTCATGACCAAGGTACTGCCTCATCAAGTAGTCAACCTTCAGTTCACGAGCGGAACAACAGGATTGCCCAAAGCTGCTATGCTCACTCACCAGTAAGTGCGCCACAATGGGCCCAACAACGGCCCGGCTTGAAATCGCATGGACAAGTTTGAGGCCCAAGCTAACGAACCCATAGCAATTTGGTTAACAATTCACGTTTTATTGGCGACCGAATGCGACTGGGCGCTGCCGATATATTGTGCTGTCCCCCTCCTCTCTTCCACTGTTTCGGTCTGGTTCTAGGTCTTCTTGCCGTTGTCACTCATGGTGGTAAAATTGTGTATCCGGCCGAGGTTTTTGACATCCAGGCGACGCTCAAAGCCATCTCTGACGAACAATGCACTGCTGTACACGGCGTCCCTGCCATGTTTGACTCGCTGTTCCAGGCCGACTGGCCCGAGAACTTCAACTGTGATAACCTGCGTACCGGAATCATTGCCGGCGCCCCAGTGCCTCGATACCTGATGGAGTTGCTTGTCAACCGATTCGGGATGACCGAGTTCACCAGCAGCTATGGCCTCACTGAGGCGTCTCCGACATGCTTCAATGCTTTTACCGACGACTCTATTGACAAGCGACTGACAACTGTCGGTACGCTGATGCCTCATGCCAAGGCCAAGGTTGTCGATCGTGACGGCAACATTGTTCCTGTGGGAGAGCGAGGTGAGCTTTGTATTGGTGGCTACCAGCTTCAAGCTGGATATTGGAACAACTCCGAGAAAACCAACGAGACCATGGTGCGGGATGCTTCAGGCTTCCTGTGGCTGCATACCGGCGACGAAGCTGTATTTGACGAGGAAGGCTACTGCTCGATTACCGGTCGCTTCAAGGATATTATCATCAGAGGTAGGCTTTGAATATCCCTCCCGGTCAGATATCATCCAGCTAACGTCGCTTCAACAGGCGGAGAGAACATCTACCCGCTCGAGATCGAAGAACGATTGATGGATCATCCCGCCATAACTCGTGCTATCGTAGTAGGACTCAAGAACAAGCACTACGGCGAAGTCGTTGGTGCCTTTGTTGAGTTAGCCCAGGGCCACCAGAAGCCCGCATTCGACGAGCTCAAGGACTGGTGCCGCAAGAGACTTGGTGGTCACAAATCGCCCGCCCACGTCTTTTGGCTGGGCGACGGCAATGTGCCTGCGACGGTTCCTCTGACAGGAAGCGGAAAAGTGCGCAAGTTTGAGATGGCCAAGATGGGGGATGAGCTTCTGAAAAAGCAAGAAATTACATCGAAGCTGTAGAGATTTGCTGGGAAAGATTGAGATTAAGCGATGGATTGTGGAGCGTAATGTATGTTTAAATATCATTTGAGCAATAAAAGTCTGCATATGAATATTGAATAAAGAACGTTATATGCGAAGGGAAAGAGGTTTGATGAGCCACTTGTTGGAGGAAGGTTGGAGGGATGCACTTCCCCAAGTGGGCAGGAACCTTCCATTCCATGTTACACGTTATACACGTTATACACGTTACACACGTATGCACCTACATTTTGTCTAATTCAATTATCCAGTGGTACATGTTTCAATCAATCGCTTCAAGTATTCCAACGATTTATATGTATAAAAGAACCCAGCCATCTTCGTCTTTCAACGACGCCCTTCTGCTTACAGCTTGGGTACCAAACCCAACTTGGTGCCAGCAACAACCTTCTCGTTGTCTGCCAGCGGACATGCCTGGAAGAAGCGCTCCCGAGAGGATCGAACAAAGGCGCTTCGCTGATGCGGCAGATCGACGAATTTGTCCAGTCCAGAGCCGTGGATGAAGTCGTACATAACAATAGTCGTGTTAGTCTCCTGAGACTCACCCACGACATACATGGTGCGTGGCTCATCCAGGTACAGGTAGTGCATCAAGCTGCTCCACCATGCCGACACACGATGCGGTCCACGGAAGCGAACATCACCAACGAGCGAGTGGCGGCCACGGTCGAAATCGCCGGCGTTGAAGTAGCCACCCAGACGGTCCTCCTATAATGCCAGCTTATCAGAAACAGATATCAAAGTGAACAAGACGAAGAGAAAACGTACCTTGGCCCAATACACCTCAAAGTAGGCAAAGTGGATATCATCCCACTTGGCCAAAATCGCAATCACATGGGGGTCATCATGCACCTTGCGCAAATATTCACCATGTTGTTCCAGAGTGCCAGTCAGATTCCAGCCCTGAGAAACACGAGGGTCATTCTGCCACTCGTGGAAGATACGCACATGCTCGGGGTCAGTATAATCGAGCGCAACCATGGAGAATGTTTCCTTGAGATGAGGGATCCATCGGCTGTAAATGACAGCGCCGGGTGCGGGTTTGGCCGGTCTGACCGGATGCCACGACTGCTGGACTCGCTCGGGGTCATCAGGATCGCCCGCTACAGTGATGGTCGTGGTATTATGTAGAGGGGTCAAAGGATATGATCCGAGAGGGTTCGAAGCGGGTAAGCAAGCAGGCGATTCGGCTGGGCACCAGGCAGGTCGAGGGCCAAAGGGCGACCCAGCACCTTGCCAAAAGGTGCTTCGCAAGACGAGAACGAGGCTCTCATCGGTATTGTTGGAGGGCTCACGCTTCTCCCGGCCCTTGAGCGGATGGTTGATAGCGAGGAGCACTGCTGTGAGCTGCTGACCCAGGACAGCGGCATTAGCGCCATGAAGCCTGAGACGATAAGATTCCACCGACGACCTCAGGGTGAAGAGCGCGTATACAAGCAGCCAAATCTGGCCCAAGCTGGGTGCTTCGGCAGTCTCCCAGTAAAGGTTGACGCAAGGTGAACGGCGAGCCCGAGCCCAAGGGCTGTTGTTGGACTGAGGCGGAAGCTCGCTCGACTTGAGATCATTGGGGTCAGAGAAAACGAGGCCAGCGTTGTGGAGGGGAAAGGGCAAAGGGTTGGTCGACGCAGAGCCCTTCTGAGCGAGCTTGAAGACGGGTGCATCTACACCTGATGGCGCAGAGGCTTTTTCGATCGCATATTCGGTCTGATACGGGTGAGGGAGCTTGACAACAGTCTCGCCAGGCTGGAGGGTCGAGAAAGTTCCTGGTGACACAGACATTGTTACAGCAACTCGGGTATCAAAGATTGGGATCAAGGAGAAAAAGACAAGGAGGAAAAGTAAGAGCTTCCCACACGGAATGAGAAGCTATTCGCAAAAGGAAAGCTTGCTGCATATGTGGGCTTCAATTCCGGTTGCACCCTGACCGGAACGCGGGCGTACCCATGGATTCAGCAGCTTCTAGGCTCTTCAAAACCCACCTGGGCCTCCTGCAACGAGATGGAGGCCAACGAAACGACATCAACGACGTAAGAATGGATCGAACTAGTCAAGCCGTGTGACTAAAATGTACCGAAGATCCCCTACTGCAACTTGCACAAACCAACGCTTTTCAGGGTCAAGGTTATCAACAGTGGGCGAAAGCGGATCAGATAACTCAACCGAACTAGCCACCACCCTTGTCCGCGCCTTTTACACCCCCTCCCCTCTTTTCCGGTCGTCGGAGCTCGTCAAATCTTGCAGGGTCTCACTCGGAGCTTGGTACACACTACGCAACGACTTGGCGTTACGTACGAGCAAGATCTGATAAACCACTCAACGGTCCAGCGGTTCAACTGGTTACGAGCAACCCTGTATATGGGGGCTTTTGCTGCTGACCAAGCAACAAATCAAGAGCCACGCCCGGTTAGCTCAATCGGTAGAGCGTGAGACTCTTACGAGTACACGAAATCTCAAGGTTGCGGGTTCGACCCCCGCATCGGGCTGTTCCTATAATTCGATTGCGAGCGTTTGCGAGGCTATCTTTTTTTGCTCTTTTGAGGGTTTTCTGACCCTTGCATACATACCCTGACAGCCATGGCCCAAATAGGCAGCTGAGCGTCGCAGTGGCCTGATATAATGTGAATAGCGCAGGGCAGTCTACAAAGATTCCGGGGGTATCTCATACATACCTAATCCAGCCAAGTGCTCCTCTGGCTGCTACTGTGTAAGTAGTTTACTCACGTGTTAGCTGGGGATATGTTTCTGTCTGAGCACCCGAAGAGGATAAGTGTCGAGGCATTGAACTTGTTCGTTATTGAATACCTGCGAGCGACAGAGAGGCATCAGAATCGGGTGCTTCACAGCGTTGGAGTCATTAATGAGATTTATAGCATTCTCCAAACAGCATCTAGTCTCAGACTTGGCTTCATCGGTTTAAACGAGACCAGGATCCAAGCAACAAGCAGGCAATTCATACTCTGGAGGGTATATTCCGATTACTCAAGGACAGCCAACGAAGTTTATACCATCTGCCGCTGATCATCCGGCGGGATTGATGTATATCCTCCCGCTTCTTGGCTAGTTTGTACATATAGATAGTGACACCCTGGGGCCTGGTCCCGAGACACTGGGTAAGCGGAGCGCAAGCTGCGCAAGTGTGATGCTGATCGAGAATTCAACTCCGCTGATCTCATGCTTTCCTTTTTTCATGGCCTGTCAGAGTCATCTGTAAGGTCTAAAAGTAAAAGAAGTATTCTATAAAGTACTATAGCCTTAGTAAACCTTAAATTGACTTTGTATAAACCTATAGAGAGTGGAAATCTTATATTACTCGAGTATTATATGTTAGGATGATTCCTATAACTGTAGTAAGTTCTGCTAGTCTCGTCCTCAGCTGGAAAAAACTAAAACAATAGACACTTTTCTATTTTATTTTCGAGCTTAAATCTAGGCATCCTTGACTGCATGTCGTCTAAATTGAGGGTTGTGAGAACTGTGAGTAGCGACCTGCGGTAGCGCGAACGGGGCTTAATATACCAACAATTGTTCCTAATGATAGAATATTAATTCAGAAATACGTATCAGAACTATTACTAATTTGAAATCGAGCGACGGATCTTTGTCAACTATGACTCTCGGCTCTCTAGTGTCCTGCAATCCTAGCATCGGTTAGGCAAAGCCATATACCACAGCTGACTATCATCTAGTCCTAATTCATATGTGCTATTTGGTCACTTCCTGGGGGGTAGACAAGGCCACCATGGTCGGCATAGACAAGCTGCATAGACAGGCTCGGCTTTAATCAAGACATTTATCAATGTGAATCATTCAGTCTATCGATTCAATATAGTAGGTCAATGGGGATATGCTAAAGCCCTGTGGTGTAACTCATCACCACGCTCATCACGAATATCGTTACTTGTATTTTCGTGGGAAGCTCAATCGACCAGACGTTTGCCGTGCTGCTTATATTGACCAGCGTTGCAACTCAGATCTCTTACCTGGTAGGGTTGATCAGTACCTTGTTATATCCCCCTTGTTCGGTAGTTGGTCGTCTTTGAGCCGTTTCAATTCCACCCCGGGTCTTGGCTTTGTGGCTGCGCCGCTTTACCAAGACTTTATCGCTTGACCATCATATCCAATCGGTACCTGCATTGCTAGTTCGTTGTTGTCAATCTGCAGGCCTCAGGGGTCAAGAGGTGAGAGTTTGCACAAGGCCTTGTAGGTAGATTGTAGTACTGAGTTAGATACGGTCTCGATATAGCATACATAATAAGCTAGGCTACTATAGTGGCATACTTTCTAGTGATTCGAAGCTGTTATACTTGTCCGTGTCTTACACGCTAACCTATCGCTGTTTGCGTTACGGGCTGCATGCTCAGATGTCAACATACTCAACTACATCTGCCGTGCCTTTGAACACGGAGAGGTATATCAGTATCAAAGAGACATACGCTGATGTATGATGTTGATGTTCACGATCGGCTGCGACATCTACCTCGTTATCTCTGGTAGACTATGTTTAAATCTCTATCACCTTGCCACGTCTAAACCGTTATGCATCTCAATGCACAGTTATATTTTAGTTCATCTAAACAGGTATCAACGGCTAAAACAACATGTCTTATCCAGGGTCATGCACTAATTTTCGCTTATCGTGCTGTATCACGTCTCTAACAGATCATATCCCATATGAACGCCGGCTCCTTTACAATCTCAGTCTAGAATTTGGCCTCATCAGTCTTGCGTCCACCAAGCTGCATGTGGTTCCAGCAAACTATCGTAACAAGTCAGTTTCGTGCCCTTGTTTGCATCCCATGAGATGTATGTCTGGTAGATTGAACTTACTTGTCCAGCCAAGGTCATCCCTAAAACAGGCGTAGAGAACATCCTCGCCAGCGGTAGTGCCTGTGTCAAAGCTAGAAGCAACGGCCTTCTTACCGACGGCCAGACCGATGACGGGAGGGTAATGCTTGAGCTCCCTGTTTGCAGGGGCATGGCCGGTTCGATGGCTAAGGATGCTCTGGTGAATGTTGCATGCCGCGTGGTGACCGCCATGCATGGCACCACCGCAGCGCTTGATGCCGGACCACTTGGCGATATCCCCAGCGGCATAGTGGTATTCGTTGTTGGGAGTGCCGTCTTCGAATTGGAGGCTGAGAAAGGTCAGTGGCTGCTGACGATCTGGTAAGAATATCTTGCTACTCACTTGGGCTTGATCTTCACATAGCCCTCCTCGTCGACTGCAGAGGCAGGGAGGTATGTGGAGGTGGGAACGCTCTTGGAGATGGCCATGATGACCTCACTGGCAGACATCTTTTCGCCGTTGGTAAACTCAATCTCGTACTTGTTGCTACCGTCGGTCGTCTCGAGTTTCTTGGTAGAGGCCAGACGGTGGTTCATAAGAACCTCGACTTCAGCCTCACGGACCAGCTCCAGAGCGACATCCTTGGTCTTGTCAGGAAGACCCTCAGATGAGAGGAGCTTATCACGAGAGTGGACAAGAGTTACTTTGAGATGAGGCTTGACCATCTTGAGCTCGGCAGCCATCTCAATACCGACAGCACCTCCGCCGACGACGACGACGCCATGCTTGGCATTGTGAACGGCGTTGATGTGGTTCTCAGCTTCGAGGAGATATTGCTTTCGGGTCAGGGACTGCGGTACAACGGGCCAGACACGGCGCAGACCGGTGGCACAGACGAGGTAGTCATACTCGAGAGTGCTCTCTTCCTTGGTGAGGTGGGCCGCGACGGTGGCAGTCTTGGAGGCGGGATCGACCTTGGTGACAGAGCCTTGGATGATGTTGATGCTGGGGTCTTGCAGGCCGGGCGTGTCGGAGAACTTGACCCAGTTCTTCTTGGCATATTCCGATTCTGCAAGAGCTAGCGGGGAGCCGATAACATGGTCTATGTACTAGTCAGTATCCAAGACGCCAAAGACGCCGTATTCACCAGGACTCGGCCAAGAAGCTGAGCGTGGATGTGCTCACAGTAGCCGTCCTTCTCTTCAACGATGGTGATCTCAATATCGAATCGAGGAAGCTCGGGATGGTGGATATAAGGCTCCGGGTCCATACGGGGAGAGAGGCCCTGGCTCAGATCGAGCAAGTTGAGGGCAGCAGAGAGACCAGCATAGCAACCGCCAAGAATCAGAACACGCACAGCGCGGGATGATTCAGGAATTGAGCCCATTATGGCAAGACTGGCAAAAGTCTTGGAGTGGTGGGATATGGGATAGCCGCGGTATGCAAGGAGGGGATCAACTGCTCTTGCACGCAACTGAAGCGTCGGTGAGATGGCAGTAGGATGAGAGGCACAGGATGCAAACCAACGTATGGTCCGAGTGCAAGCAGATGCGTGGGGGGCTTTGAAGAGCTGTTCCGAGAATCTGGTAGAGGCTCGGGAGATGAACATGAGCCCAAGGATGGAGTAGCTGCAAGTTGGAGAAGAAGAAGAAGAAGAAGGGGGAAGAAAGGAAGAAATATCCAAGAGAGACGAGGTGTGCGTGAGCCGGACCTCGGGCAACAAACAACGCTGCCCACGACTACCGGTGACGCAAGGCACACGGTGCTGGCAAGTTGAGCCGTAGGCAGTTATCATGGGACCCTGGTATACGGGTACGAAAGCGAACTGAAGGTTGATTCATGTCTCGACTAGCTGATGCTCTGCACAGCCCTGTTCTCCATCAAGAATCCCAACAAGCAGCCTGCAACATGCAGTAGAATAGAGCCATTGCGCGACCTGTAGCGGGGGTTTGCTCCATTGTCATGGTGTTGAAGAGGATCCAAGCTGTGGGGTTAATAAAGTTATCAGATCCGTTTCCCGAGCCAGCCACAAAAAGGGAGGGTACGTACAGTACAAGGGTTGGAAATACTAGAGAAAAGCAACAAGAAAAAGCCTCTAGGCTCTCGGAATCCGGACATCCGACTGATCTGTTAATTCTAGGAGATGCTTGTCCGTTGTGCTATACACAGTGTGCATACCGTTATCTGATCGGAGATGATCAAGACTGACATGATCGGCACAATATGGACAGTATCAGGGTAGCAACGGGCAATCAGAACCGTTTCTGTCTGTTCGCTAGCTACGAGAGCAACATTGAGCCATTTTTTGAGCTTCGCTTAACCCAACGGACAGACATCAAACGACCCGAGAACGCGGCTCACCGTTTTTGGCGCTCTTGATTGATTGTGAAGTACATGTAAGCACAACTATAATGCTCCTCGACGTTGTGCTATCTCACTGCATTCCACTACTTGACCGTGGGGATGGCGTCCCACAAGGTACAACGCCGATGTTCGGTGCCCGGTTATTGATGGCATCAAGTGAGCGACGATCAGATAACTCAATTTGACTCAAAAGGGGTGCGCCACAGGCAAACTTGGGGCTTGGCAAGCGAGCCAGTGAATGACTGAAAAAAATTATCAGATCCGAGAAACTTCTTAGCTTGCCCCGCTGATGCTGATGCTGATGCTAGGATGAATGAATCCACATCTGATAGTATAGTTTCCCTTGGCACCGCTTTCTCGTCATTATCATGGCCCGTCCAAGAGCCAGTCAGAGTGGTCATGATATAGTATATACTATATAGTATACCCAGAGTGTTACATCTGACATTGATTGATACAAGTATCCCATCACTATCACTATCATCAGCCTGCTACAAACACAGATGCCCATCTATAATAGCCCAGTCAAGCTTGTCAAATAATTATAAACAAAATCTTGAACCTTTTGTATTATCCTCATTCTTTCACGCGGTGGAGTCTCTCATCCTTCGCTCCTCTAGCGACGCCAGTCTTATCCCCATTGGAGATGCCAAGCCCCGAGCCAGCAAAGAGCAGGGTGAGGGTGAGACGAGATAAACTAGAAATTATGCTTGCTCAATGGTGGACGGTGGACGAGAGGCTCTGTAGCTCCCCCGGTCCAGAATCCTTCGCCTTCAGGGCTGGTCCCATCTACAAGACCGACCAGAATTATATTGGAACACTTTTATCGCCATTAGCGGCGCAGTCTTTTCTTGTTCCTTGTTCCTTTCTTGTTCAGCTTTCTGAATTGTCTCTGTGCAAGGCAAAAAAGACAATGGTTCGAGCGTTGTTGAGTGAGCCCGTCATCGTTACTTTGCAACAGGCAAAAGCCAGCCGAGATGGCTTCAGCGCCAAACGAGCAGCAGATAGATGCTGCTGAAGAGAACAAGCCTCTCAATGGCACCCCTATCAATGTGCATGCGCACCAAGAGTCTACCAAGAATGATCCGGCCACTAGAGAGACGGTGACTGACGTGCTCAATAACCCGCCGCGGCCTTTGACAAGGTCATCATCTCCCTCCGCGACATCTCAGGCGCCGCCAGGAGATGAAAAGAAGAAGAAGAAGAAGAAGGTGAGTAGACCCTCAAAAACAGACCCCCGTGTCTGGTCTCATTGAAACACTACACCCGACTTACACAACTGCCAACACTTTTTCCCACAGACCCTACGTTCGTTTGGCCTCTACTTCCAACTCCTCTTCTACGCCAATCCAGGATGGATCGATATACTTCTTCTCATAGTCGGCACGCTGGCCGCCTGCGGTGCCGGTGCGCCATTCCCTCTGATGGGTATCATCTTCGGCCAGCTCGTCAACGACCTCAACACAGCATCTTGCGACAATGGCCAAATCGTGACCGACTACTCGGCCCAGCAGCTCCAAGCCAGTATCAACGAAAAGGTTGTCATGATTACGTGGATCGGTTTCATCAGCTTTGGCCTCATCTACACATACATCGTCTCGTGGTCCATCTTCAGTCGGCGTCTTGAGAATCGCATTCGCGATCGTTACTTTATGAGCATTCTCCTGCAGGATGCCACCTTTTTCGACAAGAGACAAGCGGGAGAGATTACATCTCGTCTGAACGCAGATATTCAGGCTATCCAGTCCGGTACTTCGGAGAAAGTTGGCATCATCATCGGTTGCACCTCTTTCTTCGTGTCCTCATACGTTGTCGCATTTATCAAGAACACGACCCTGGCTGGTATTCTTGTCTCTCTCGTGCCTGCATTCATGCTGCTCGCTGGTATAGGTAGTGTTTTCACAGCAAAGTTTGCAACCGCCATGTCAGAAAAGATTGCGTCTGCTTCCTCCATTGCCTCCGAGGTCCTTGCCAACATCCCCGTCGTGCAGGCCTTTGGTGCCGGACCTCGTCTGGAAGCCATTTTTGCCGAGAGAATCAGGGGGGCGCGAAAGCAGGGTATCAACAAGGCCTTTGTTGCTGCTCTTCAGGCCGGATTGCTTTACTTTATTGCCTACTCTGCCAATGCCCTGGCTTTCTGGCAAGGTAGCACTCAAATTGCGAGCACGGTTGAGGGCACAGGCAACGCATCTGTCGGCGACATCTACACCGTTATCCTTCTGTTGGTCGATGGTATGTATTGTATACACCCAACTCAAGATCAGAACTAACATGCATGTCTTAGCTTGCGTTGTTCTCGGCGGTATTGCACCTCTGCTGCCGCTTGTCGGCGCCGCCGTTGGATCGTTCGAGAAGCTTCGTGAGGATATGGACAGCCCCTCAACCATCGACACAGGGTCTGAAAGGGGCGAGAAGCTCTCCTCGGTTCAGGGAGCTGTCACCTTTCGAGATGTTTCCTTTGCCTATGTTTCACGACCGCACCACAACGTTCTCAAAAATGTCTCGTTCAACTGCCCTGCTGGCAGGTATACCGCACTCGTCGGCCTTTCTGGTAGTGGAAAATCAACCGTTGCTGGTCTGACATCTCGACTCTATGATCCCACAGAAGGGACAGTGTTTCTGGACGGTCATGATCTCAAGGACTTGAACGTCAGGGGCTTGAGAAGCCACATGAGTCTAGTACAGCAAGAACCTTCCCTCCTGGACCGCTCAATTCTGGAGAACATCGCCCTTGGTATCATGAACTCACCCCAACCCGAGCATGAGAGGTGCAAGGCTACGATCATAGGCACTGGTCTCGCTGAGCTTGCTGCCAAGCTCCGACAGGGCGAGGACTTGAAGACTGCTGCCCAGAGCTTTGGGCAAGACACGGTTGACCTGGTTGCTCGCGTGGAAGAAGCCGCTAGACTCGCGGATGCATCTGGCTTTGTTGGTAGACTCGAGTACGGTTATGGAACACTGGTCGGTACTGGTGGGAAACTTGTGAGCGGTGGTCAGCGACAGCGCCTTGCCCTTGCTCGCGCCTTGATCCGCGACCCCAAGATTCTCATCCTTGACGAGGCGACCGCTTCTCTCGATTCTGCGAGTGAGCACCGCATCCAGATGGCCATTGAATCCATTGCCAAGAACCGTACGGTCATTGCTATCGCTCACCGTCTGTCTACTATCAAGAATGCCGATAACATCATCGTCATGAACAATGGCCAGATGATCGAGCAGGGGAACCACCTTGAGCTCATGACCTTGAACGGCACGTATGCCAGCATGGTTCGTCTGCAAACGGTTGACTCGGAGGATGCTGGCTCTACAACGAGCACTGTCCGAGTGTCCAGTGACGGTATTTACTCGGAGAAGGCTTCTGTCACAGACCTCAAGACCAAGGGCGATGAAAACGAGGAAGCCATTGAGCCTACGCAGGACGAAATCAAAGAGAAGGAGACCGCCCCCGAGGCAGACGCTGCCCTTGATTCCAACAAGTCTACGTGGACCGTCATCAAGACCATCGGTGGCATGGTGCGCCCCTATCTGCTCCTGACCATCGTCTGTCTCTTTTCTGCCGCAATTGTCGGCCTCACATTCTCGTCGGCCGGTCTCATCTTTGGTTACACCGTCGACAACCTCAGCCCTTGCAATGACGCCAGCGATATCCGCTGGGCTGGTAGGTTCTTTGGAGGCATGTGGTTCATGATTGCATGCGTGGAGCTTATGGCGAATACCATGAGCTGGACTGGTTTCGGTATCGTTGCTGAGAAGTTGTTGTACAAGATCCGAGTCCTCTGTTTCCGCTCCCTGTATGAGCAGGATCTTGACTGGCATCAGTCAGAGGGCCGTACGCCGACTGCACTCCTGTCCGTCATCACCACAGATGCTGCGGCAGTGGGTGGCTTTAGTGGTTCTATCGTCGGCACAATCTTCTCTATCATGGTCAACTTCCTCGTCGCCATTATTCTCTCGCACATCCTAGCGTGGAAGATCGCCATTGTGTGTTTGGTTATCGTGCCCATCTCTCTCGGCAGTGGCATCATGCAACTCCGATCACTCTCCAGGTTTGAGCGTCGCCATGCCGGAGCATTTTCTGGTGCGGTCGGCATCGCAAACGAAGCCGTCAACTCATTCAAGACTATCTCCTCACTCTCTATCGAGGAGGAGGTCATGCACTCGTACCGTCGCGCGCTAAAAGCTCCTCGCAAAGAGATGACGCTGTCTTCCATGTACGCCAATCTCTGGCTCTCTATTGCCAACAGCTGCGGGAACTTGATCTACGCCTTTGCATACTGGTGGGGGTCAACGCGCATCACCAAGGGCGAGGCTACACAAAGAGAATTCTTCGTCATCCTTATCTGTATGCTTGTGAGTGCTCAGCTCTGGGGGCAGATGTTCAGTCTTGCCCCTGAAGTATCCCGAGCCAAGGCCGCTGCCTCGCGCATTCTGAGCTTGATCGACCTCGGCTCTTCCAAGGACGACGCCAAGAAAGGCAAGGTCACCCTTGCTATCGAAAGAAGGGAGAAGGATGTTGAGGCTCACGCCGAGGCCCCTGCGAAGAGCGGCGGCGGCAAGGGAGCGACCATCGTCTTCAGGGATGTCAAGTTCTCATACCCAGCTCGGCCACACATTCAGATCCTCACGGGCATGTCCTTCACCATCCCGGCTGGCCAGTTTGTCGGACTCGTTGGTCCCTCAGGTGCCGGCAAATCCACCATCATGTCGCTAGTTCAGCGCATGTACCGGCCATCAAGCGGAATCGTTGAGATCAACGGCGACAACATCTGCGCACGCGACGGCACCGAGTTCCGCCACGACATGGCCGTTGTTCCCCAGGACTGCGCCCTCTTTGACGGGACAATCCGCTTCAACGTCTCGCTAGGCGCCACTCCAGACCACGAGCCTACAGACGCCGAGATCCACGAGGCTTGTAAGCTGGCCAACATTCACCATGTCATCATGGAGCTGCCCAGCGGCTACGAAACCGAATGCGGCCCCAACGGCTCACGCCTCTCGGGTGGACAGCGTCAGCGCCTAGTAATCGCGCGTGCTCTTGTGCGTAGGCCCAAGCTGCTGCTTCTCGACGAGAGCACGAGTGCGCTCGATGCAGAGAGCGAGCGGGCTCTGCAAGAAGGCCTGGAGCGAGTAGCACGTGGTATCACAGTGATTGCCATCACGCACCGATTGCATACGGTGCGAAAGGCAGATGTCATCTTTATGATCGAGGCAGGCAAGGTCGTCGAGAAGGGACGGCACGAGGAGCTTGTGGAGAGGAGTGAGACGTATCGGACGAATGCTCTGCAGCAGATGTTGGGAAATTAGACTGAGGGTGTGATGGTGGCGGCTGAGATCAGGTGAAAACCACAATAGCAAAGATGTCTAGGTACCTAATTAACCATTGTAGCCATTGCAGCTTATCGTGTCTTGTAACTGAAGCCTTGTGTAACCATTCTAGAGGGTCCGAGTTGCAGAGGCTCTCTCACCCCCACGCCTCCAGTTCGACGCCTGACCTCCATCCTCAGTCTTGTCTCAGCCAGCAGCTGAAGAGGGTGTCTAGCTTCGCTGAGGCCCATCCTGTCAATTCAGGGGATCTGCCCACGTTTTCTATCCTGTGGCGGTTCCCTGATACACAAGCTTATTTGGAAATGTATCTGCTGTATCTCAATTGCCCTGGGGTTGCCTAGGTACATAGTCTTCCGTCTGGAAGGTATGTATATCATGCATTCTCGTAGGTTCGGCATACACTATACATGGGATCCTAGTCCAGCAGGCAAAATATCGGACAACGAAATAGATAAAAAAAAATATTGGTAAAGAAAGGACAGTTAAAGCTGGATATAATGGCATTTCTACAAAACAGTAAATGGAGTACCCCGTGCATGCACTGAGAGTTGATCAACCTCTCACAACAAAGGTATTGACGGTATTTGTCCAGGGCGGTCAAAAGGTGGGAGGCTCCCCAAATTCCAAACAAGCGACGTCACAGTGTACAAGGGTCTACCTGCACATGAAATCAAGCTCAACCTATCAGAAACGGCATACGTGATCCGTTACAGCAAGTATCCGCACTCTGCCCTGCCATCCCTTGACTTTGGTTGCGTGTTTGCTTGCTTCACTCTTTTCAATTGCCCTCAATTAAGCTCTTTGCTGGGCATAAGCATAATACCAGCCAACAACCCCTTTGCTCTTTGCGTGTGTATGACCTTGACAAAAAAAATCCACAAAAAGACGTTGCGGTGTTGCAGTGGAGACGTTAGTACTGTAGTCTACCTCTCCCTCTCCCTCTCCCTCTCTTGGCGTACGGGGGCTTCTTGACGATTCCCTCATCCGCTCCATTCTCAAGAGTCGGCGCTACGGCTTGGACACCCTATTCGGGATTCTCGAACCACATGCCTTTCGTCACCGGCACACACTTTACTCTCGTACAGACTCCTTGTCGATAAGGCAAAGAAAAGAACTAAGCTTCTGACATCACTAAACTGGAACCTCAAAGTCGCAATCATTCCCTCCCCATCCTTCTCCGACAATCCCTCCTCCGATCTCACCGGCGTTGTTCCTACCACGACTCTGCAAAGTCGACGCTCCAGCCTTGACGACGCCCAACCGACACGAGGAGGGAGCGCTGCCGTCTCCCTGTTAGACGACCCAGTCTCGGTATCACAGCAGCAATATCCACGCGATAGTAGTGCAAACACAAACGTCAGCGCACACCCGAGCGAGCAGTTTGAACTTGTCGACTACCCCCCCATCCAGGCCCGTCGAGACGCCGCAGAGCGCGAGGCCCGAAGGCAGACGAAACGAGAAGAGAAGCTTCGCTGGCTTGAAGAGCAGGACGAGATGAAGTTTTCTCACAGTATCCAGTTCAACGCTGTTCCGGATTGGAGCAGCCATTATATTGCCTACAGCAACCTCAAGAAGCTGTACGTTCCGAACCCTTCCTCGATGCTCTCCATTCGCCCATAAACTAACACTATTCCTTCCCAGCATCTACCAGCTCGAAAAGACCGCCCATCAGGCGCGAGGCAGCACCGGCGATGCCGAATCGAGGCCTCTTATCAATCAGGAAGACGCTGAAGACGTCTTCTCCAGAGCGCTTGGCGTCGAGCTGGAAAAGATCTGCTCATTTTACGTCTCCAAAGAGGGCGAGCTTCTCGAGGAGGCCGCGCAACTTCTGCGCGACGTTGGTGATGAGGCCGCCGATGCAATTGCTGACAACCGCTATCTGCGACGGCTCTCTGTTTCATCTGCCAACCGATCCGCCGGTCGAAACGGCTTCCGTTCGAGAAGTCCTCGAAGCCGCAGCAGCGACAACGAAGAGAGCGGAAGCGAGGAGGAGGACGAGACCACTGGGCTGACAACGAGGCGAAGAAGCAGCGGGGCTCGAAGGCGGACATTACCTATCAATAATGCTAAGCCGCGCTCTGATGATATGAATGCTTCTACCGATTTCGGCCGTGGGGATGGGAGAAGGCACAGCACTGCGGGTGATGATCACGATGATCAAGCTCTCATGTTCTCTTCGGGCATTCTTTCGTCGGGTATCATGCTGAAGAAGCGTATCATCGGCCTTTATGTGTCGCTTTGCGAGCTCAAGTCATACATCCAGCTGAACCGCACTGGTTTCACAAAGGTCCTCAAGAAGTTTGACAAGATTCTTGACAAGGAGCTCAAGGGTCCCTATCTGCGGACCTATGTCGAGACCGCTTATCCTTTCAAGGACGAAACGAAGCGTGTGATTGAGGAAAACATCACCAAGATGGAGAAGGCGTATGCCGAGATTGTTACCGGCGGAGATGAGGAGCTGGCCCGCAAGGACCTGCGTTCGCATCTCAGGGAGCACGTTGTCTGGGAGCGTAACACTGTTTGGCGAGATCTTATTGGCATCGAGCGCAGAGCTGAGGCAGCGGGCCTGGGCCAGGCACTCCTTGGCCAGGAGAGAGGCAATGTGACGAGGCGATTGCAGGGTGACGAGGCCAAGGCGCTCGCAGAGACCCAGTTCCGCACGCCCTTTGGCAGGATCACGTTGCCCCCATGGCTTGCTAGTTCGTCTCTCTGGACACTTATTGCCTGTTGCGTCGTCTTTGCCTTGCTGCTTCTTCTGCCCCTCATGGAGATGCCTGAGCAACAGAATTGTCTGGCAATGCTTGTTTTTGTCAGTTTGCTATGGGCGACTGAGGTAAGTTTATGGAAAGACTGGTGCTGCGAACAACATAAAACTGACCCTGTCTAGACCATCCCGCTCTTCGTGACCTCACTGCTGATCCCTTTCCTCTCGGTCGTTTTGAACGTTGTTCGCGATGAAACGCCCGGCAAGCCTCAAAAGCGCCTCGACTCTAAACAAGCCACATCCGCTATCTTCGCCGCCATGTGGACGCCCGTCATTATGCTTCTTCTCGGTGGCTTTACACTTGCGGCGGCTCTGTCCAAGTGCACAATCGACAAGAGACTGGCTACCCTTGTTCTGAGCAAGGCGGGCACTCAGCCCAAGACTGTGTTGATCGCCAACATGTTTGTGGCTGCTTTTGCATCCATGTTGATCAGCAACGTTGCTGCGCCTGTCTTGTGCTATTCTATCATTGAGGTGAGTTGATGGTTGGAAAAGATCGAGCGACAAGCTGACATTCAGATAGCCTATGCTTCGAACTTTGCCGTCCGACTCCAATATGTCCAAGGCGGTTATCATTGGCATTGCGCTCGCCTCCAATATTGGCGGTATGCTCTCTCCCATTGCCTCGCCACAGAACGTAGTAGCCATGGGTATCATGCAGCCCGCGCCGACATGGCTTCAGTGGTTCTTTATCGTTATTCCTGTTGGCGCGGTGTCGATTATCCTGATCTGGCTTCTCCTTCTTGTGACCTTCCAGCCTGGCAAGGGCACGACAATTGCTCCTATTCGCCCTGTCAAGGAGAAGTTTACTGGGCTGCAATGGTTTGTGACCATCGTTACTATTTCTACCATTGCTCTGTGGTGCGCCAGCCACCAACTTGAGGCCGAGTTTGGCGACATGGGTGTTATTGCCATCATCCCTATCGTCCTCTTCTTCGGCATCGGCTTGCTTACCAAGGAGGACTTCAACAACTTCCCCTGGACCATCATCATTCTCGCCGCGGGTGGTCTGTCTCTGGGTAAGGCCGTACGCTCATCCGGTCTGCTACACACCCTCGCCGAGTTGGTTTCGCAAAAGGTGGAGGGCATGAGCCTGTATGGTGTATTGGTTGTCTTCTCTGTTCTGATCTTGGTTATTGCAACCTTTATCAGCCACACAGTGGCTGCCCTGATTTTCCTGCCGCTTGTGTTTGATGTCGGTGCCGCAATGGAGCAACCTCACCCCAACCTGCTCGTCATGGGCGGTGTACTCATGTGCAGTGCCGCTATGGGCCTGCCCACCAGTGGCTTCCCCAATATGAGTACGTTCCATCCTCCAAACAACTTGGACCCGATTCTAACTCGTTACAGCTGCAATCATGAAGGAAGACCCCTTTGGCCAGCGGTATTTGCAGGTCAAGCATTTCATCAGCCGTGGCGTACCAAGCAGTATTGTCACGCTTATCGTAGTTGTGACTCTTGGATACGGTATCATGCAAATTGCTGGACTTGATTGATAACTGAGGAAGAATATTGATACAGTGTCTGATGGTTGATGCTATCAGTTATTTAGCTTTGGTGTTTTAAGTCATAGCTGGGTATATCTATTCGGTTTGTAGTAGATTGAGTTACTATGTTAATGGGAGTAAAGCAAGCAAGATATAGACTGGTCGGTTGTTGTGGTTTCAACGTCTAGATCAAACATGAAATCGCTGAGAGCAATTATTCTGTAACCAATGTCATCTATGCACGCGTCTGGTCGATTCTCACTCCCTTCGAGTCCTCAAATTGCAGAAGTTTCAAGTAATCCTTTCAAGGTAATATTGTGTCCATGAAATTCTTCATATTTTCTTACCTAGGTACCTACTTATTCAAGAATGTTGTCTATATCATGGGTGCGAGCTCATACTGTAGTACTGTACCATGCAAGAAGCTCTGACCATCCGTTGACGTCGATGTTCCTGTGGTTGGCGGCATGACCTACCTAGACACCCAACACCAAACTGACCGCTAATATTGATCTTACTGTGCCATAAGAATTTTCAAAGACGCTGCATAGACTCTGCGCTTGCAAAAACGCTGTATCGACTGATGCGCCCCTTGTCCACATAGCCTCCACAGCCTGGAGCTGGCCGGCGCCATGCTCTCCGCCTTCACAGCCCGTCCCATCATCGAGCTGCGACAGCGAGATAGATCAAAGATTGAAACGATTCTCGCTTACGGTATGGGCTTCTCTTATATAGCCTCCTACTTTTATTCCAAGATAGGGCCGCAATTCGAATTGTGACTAACACAGTCTTGATGTGTAGGTGACCGCGTTCTCGTCGGCCTTAACAACGGCGCCCTCCGCATCTACCGCCTTAACGAGCTTCCTGCCCAGCTTCAAAATGGTTCTGCCGATGCCGATGCAAGTGCTACGGCTTCCACGACCAATGGCAACAATACTGCTGCGCAGACGTCGACAAATCCGACAGATTTGATGCGCGAGGTGGAACGCTTCTCAACACGTGCTATCGAGCAGCTAGCCATTATCAAAGAAGCCAACACGATCATCTCCCTGTCGAATTATCATATTTCTTTCCATGACTTGAAAACATACGAACTTATAGAGACTCTGAGCCGGACCAAGAACGCGTCGTGCTTTGCCTCGACATCAAATATCGTCAAGGATCCGGATACGGGCATTCCCGAGATTGTAAGCCGGCTGGCTGTTGCGGTCAAGAGAAAGCTACTACTATGGAGCTGGCACGAGAGCGAACTCTCCGAAGATGTGGGCGAAATCATTCTAGCCGAGTCGATCCGGTCAATAACATGGGCGAATGCGACGAAATTGGTGTGCGGTATGAATGGCGGATACGTCATGGTAAATGTTGTCACTCGTGATGTTGAGGACATTGTAAGCCCTGGCTCAGGGCCTGCAGCTGGACAGACGAGTCGATTTGGGGCGATGAGCAGTGCCGGTATGGGGTACATGGGCTTGGGAGGCTACATACCCAAGCCGTTGGCGGCAAAGCTGGCCGAAGGAGAGATGCTGCTCGCAAAAGACATAAACACGCTATTTATCGACGATGATGGAAAACCTCTCGACAGAAGACAGATTCCGTGGCATTCTGCCCCAGAGTCCATTGGATACTCGTATCCCTATATTCTCGCCCTACAAGCCCCTTCAAAGGGCTCTTTAGAAGTCCGCAATCCTACGACGCTGTCTTCACTCCAAAACTTATCTCTTCCTGGTGCAGCTCAGCTTCATTTTCCACCACCTACATACAGCCTAGCCCACGCGGGCAAGGGCTTTCATATCTCAAGCGAACGATGCGTATGGAAGATGGATGCGACAGACTATGATTCCCAAATTCAGGAGCTTGTAGATGGAGAGAAATTCGACGAAGCCATCAGCATTCTCGAAATGCTAGAAGATGCACTGCTGAAGGATAAGGTGCAGACACTCCGCGAGGTCAAAATGCTAAAGGCCGAGGGTTTGTTCAAGAAAAAGAAGTACCGACAGGCGATGGATCTTTTTAACGAAGATACTGTACACGCGGCTCCCGAGCGAGTACTCAGGATGTTCCCCCCTTCAATCGCAGGAGAGTTATCTGCGTGGGCGGGTCAGGGGGACGAAGAAGAAGAGGAAGCAATCGAGACGCCTGGAACTCCAAAGAAAACCAACGGGACAGGCTCCGCTAGTCCAGAGCCTGCTGAGTCTGCTGAACCTACTCCTGCAAGCAAAGGGGGATTCGCCAGATATCTCACTGGGAGCTATAGGAAGCCACAGGCAGATACGGCATCCATTATCTCGAAGAAGGAAACAGCCGATGGAGATGATAATGCAAGTGTGAAAGACTCCGATTCAAACGAGGATCGGCCCTTGAAAGACAAAGACTTGACCAACGCAGTCCTAGAGCTAAATAGCTACCTTGCTGGAACTCGTGCTCGTCTGCAAAGGGTCCTTGATCCTGTCACTGGAAACTTGAAACCCCGAACCGATCGAACTGATTCTACAGAAGCGGTGGCGGAGAAGTTTCTACGAATCGGGCTTGATGAGTCGGAGAAGAAACTGGAAGAAGACCTTCGAAACACCTTTCGCCTGGTCGACACGACTTTATTCCGAGCATACATGTTCTCTCGGCCAACTTTGGCAAGCTCTTTGTTCCGAATTCCCAACTTCTGCGACCCTGGCGTGGTCAATGAAAAGCTTCTGGAACACAATCGATACACCGAGCTGGTGGATTTCTTCTACGGAAAAAAGCTACACAAGGAGGCTTTGGGGCTGCTACGGCGATTTGGTTCTGCTGAAGAGCCGGATGAAGCTGCACCAACGCTCCATGGTCCTCAACGCACTATCCAGTACTTGAAAAACCTTCCTCCATCCGAAATCGACCTTATACTCGAGCATGCTGAATGGACGCTTAAGGCCAGCCCTGATGAGGCCCTAGAGATCTTCACAGGTGACACTGAAAATGCAGAGAACCTGCCGCGAGATAAAGTTGTCTCATTCCTGCACGATGTGGACACACAGCTAGAGGCACGCTATCTTGAGCACATCATCAATGAACTTGAAGATATGACACCAGATCTTCATAACCGCCTGGTGGAACTCTATGTAGGAAATTTGAAGAAGATGGAGAAGGGAGACAAGTGGGATGCGCTGTTGAACCACTTTGTTACGTTCTTGAGGGAGTCAAAGCAAGTTTACAGTCTTAGCAAGGCGTTCGGACTCATCCCAAGAGACGGTAAGATATTTTCTTGGCGTCACCATGAATTAATTATACTGATGAGGATGAATTAGACCCGGCCTTTTATGAGGCGCAAGCTGTGGTATTGAGCAACATGGGTCAGCACAAGCAAGCGCTGGAGATATACGTGTTCAAGATGAAAGATTATCAGAAAGCAGAAGAGTACGTATTGGCATTCCCTTTCATCTTCCATAAGCTAACTCTGATAGGTACTGCAACCGAGTCAACTCGTCGCAGAATACCGCTCCATCATCTCAACCGAATGCACAGGATGATGCTGGAGATGATCCCGAGCATACTACACCATCCATCTATCACACACTGCTATCGCTATATCTTCAGCCCTCGCCTCCTAACAAACCCAATCTCGAACCAGCACTCGATCTACTTTCCAAGCATGGATCACGTCTCCCAGCAACCTCAACTCTTGGACTTATCCCTGATGACCTTCCAGTCCGGTCACTCGAGTCATACTTTCGAGGCCGCATTCGTTCCGCAAATAGTCTTGTAAACGAGGCGAGGATCGTTGCGGGTCTACGGCAGGCCGAGGGCATCTCGATCGCAGCGCGATTGCATCTTGGTGATGATGTGCAGGGCAACCAAGGAGGGCGCAATCGGCACGTTACCATCACGGACGAGCGACACTGCGTCGTTTGCCACAAGAAACTCGGAGGAGGTATGCGTATCGGCGGAAGTGTCGTGGCTGTGATGCCGGATAACAAGGTGGTGCACTACGGCTGCTTGAACCGGACAACGGGGAACAAAGTGGATTCATCCCGGGCGCCGAGTTGGGGTCGAGGATTTTAGACGTCAGGTTCGACTCGGTCGTTCTGGGTAGAAGCATCTTTGGGAGCATTTGCATGGATTGAGCCGGTGGTAGCCAGTATGATATTTTTTCAAAATACCCTTCGTCTTCATGTCTTGTCGCTGGGCACTTTGTTTGTTTCGGCTTGTGCGTATAGGGAGGGTTCCCTCAATCCTCCTCTTCTTGTACCTCCTCGCCGTAATTCTCCTCCTCCTTGGCCTCAGCCGCAGCATCCCTCGCCTTGTCCTGCTCCATGCGCGCCGTGAGCTCCTGGTTGATGGTAGCCTGGGTTTCGGTGATAGAGGCACGGAGAGCCTTGAGGTACGAAGACTTGTCGCTTGTCGAGGCAGTGGATGAGATGGCGGGGAGCTTGTGGGAGACCTTGAAGGGCTCACTCTCAGGGGAGGTGTAGTCTGCGGCGAGGGTAGGTTGCGACATTGTGAGGTTGTGATGTAGTTGTTGAAGAGTAGGATTGAATTGGAGGGAAGTTTGGAGATGGTGTTTTCTGGCGCGGGGTTGTTGACCCACCACACGTATGTATGCCGTGCAGGTAGAGCTAAGAAGGATGGATACTGTGTATAACAGGCTCCATCCATGAACACATCAAAGTAGGAAGAGTTCTATACACGTTACAAAGCTCCCGAAATCGTCTACCTACCTATCATAGTTAGTTCTTTGTCATTGTGACTTGACAATTCTAAAGCTAGCTTACATGTTATCCAGTACAGGATGTTTATTTACCATTGACCATTCCCAAATATTCATGTTAGTAAGCGGAAAGTGGCTGAAAGTCCATGTTGGCGTCCGTGTTGGCTCAACCTTATTACTTCAACTTCATGTCCTTCCAGCGAAACAACGAGAACCTAGCATCCTCCGAACATCCCGAATCTCGAAACAGACCTAAAACATCCACACTCGTCTTCGGGGGCCTCTTGGTCCGGCCTCGCCCTTTCTTGGCCCTGTCCAGTATGAAGATGTAACAAGGGTCCCGAAGCCGCATAAACAACAATGCAACCTTCACGTTCTCAACCCCACGGCCCTGGCAGCTTCTCTCCCATACCGGGCTCCTCTGCTCAGCCTTCTCAGTTGTCGACGTCTTCGAGACCCGCTCTGCGCCGGGTCGAAACCTCGGACGATGAGGCTGACACCCCCCGGCCTTCTATCACGATACCCAAGTCGCGGCAGCCCCAACAGCCACAGCCGCCTCACCAGCCAGGGTCTCCTGCGACACCGATATACGCTCAGTTTACAACGCATGGAAACTCCAGTAGCGCGAGCCTAGGACATCATAATTACTCTCGACCAGCCAATACGCGGTCCGTAACCCAGGGATCGCCGGCGACTCTGGTCAAGGGCCATGCGCGCAAACACTCAGCTACGCAAGGCTCCTTTGAACCTACGTTGCCTTCAATGAGCACCTCGAATCTATCCTCGCACCTAGGCATGTCTCATCACAACACATCTACGGTCTCCGCCGCATCTGCCGCGGCGGCTGCTGCTGCGGCTGCGTCTGCTTCCAACGTCAGCTTGTCAGCCAGCCAGATCGCAGCGCAGGCGGCTGTCATGTCGCATCAGAACCATTCGCGGCAGCGCTCACAGACGGTCCCTTTTCCCGGTGACCAGAACGACGGAGTGCGTCGAGGGAGCGGAAGCAAAGGTCCCACGAGCCCGCCGATGCTGAGCTTGACCGAGGCGAGTGCACCACGAGATAGTGGGTTTGGGAATCATGGCGGACACGGTGACCGGCTTGGCGGACCTCATTCTTCTGCTGCTACAGCTGCAGCAAATGTTGTGTTTCCACGATCTGGGCATAACTCTCCGAGAGGATCGCCTCAGCCATATTCGCAGCCTCCGCCTCCACCCCCTGCGTCTGAGAAGCCGCCAAAGCTGGAAAAGTCCAAAGTCAAGCTTTTCTCACGCCCTGGCAAAATCAGCACAAGAGGCGAGACGAAGGAGAAGCCACTACCAAGTCCAGGAAAGATTGGTTCTGCTCTATCAGCTCTTCAACGAGGGAATTTTAGTACAAGCAGCCTTGTCGATCCGAGTAGTCAGTCAATGTACAATCTTAACAACTCGTCTTCGGCAACCATTCGACCTATCGAAACCAATTCTGAAGACAGAGAAAAGGACAAGGACAAGGGCAAGGAGAAGGAGAAGAAACACCACTTCCTTTCACGGCAAAAAAACAAGCTCAAGGATGAATACCATCTCCCGCTATCGTCAGCTGCTAGCAATTCTCTTCCAACGGATCCCAATGCACCAAACCCCTTATACAACTTTAATATCCCTGCAAGTCCCGCAACCAATTCCTCCGGGTTCACCAAAGCCAAAAAGGACAAGAAGCTCGCCGAGCGATCCGAGAACCGCCTGGAGAGCGAATCTAGCTTCAACCTGCAGAGCGAGTGGCCAGGGCCTAGTAGTCTGCCGTCACTGTCTCAGCAGTCGACCATGTATGACTCTATCGATCCTGGAAAGCTCGGTCTTCATCACCACATGTCGCTGGACGACGCGTGGCCATACCTAAAAGCTAAGCTGCTTGTTGTCTTCGAAGGCGAGGATCTACGTCTTCCTGTGGAGGACTTTAACAGGGTGGTGCAAATGCATATCCAGTGGTGCATGCAGAGACGTTCGCCGAATACCATGCTGGAAGATCTTCGAGATCTCCTGCACACCGGGTTCTCGTCACTCGATCGAACGCTACGCAATACCCCTGAAGATCGTTTTATCCCAACGCTAGTCGAACTGTGGATGTTTACCTTCACCTCCATCTTGCCATATATGCAGGCTGTGTTCCTCCCGCTGGATCTTGAGGTATCAGGCTGCGGTACGCTCATGACGGGCGAGCAGGCACGCGACTTTTGGGGTGGTGCCATGACGTCGTCCTCCTCATCAGAGAGACCGGCCCGCGTGGCTCCGGCACCTTCGGTCCTGGACGTGAGGAGGCTGGTCCTCATCGCCTACAGAGATACTGTTATTCTACCGCGCTATGAGACACTCAAGACGATCTTTTCGCGTCTGTCTCTTGAGTTTCTTCCATCGTCGCTGGCCAATGTGGCTCTGTCGTCGCCTCTACCCGAGGCAGCGCTTTCTACTTCCCCTTCTGAATCGTTTGGTCGTCCTGGCACAGCCATGTCCCTCGACCCCTCCAATGCCTCCTACAACTCAACAAGCACGACTCTCCTCGGCGATGGCTCTGCTGGCGGCCGCAGCCGTGCCATCAGCAACGTCAGCTTTGGTAGCCACGCCAGCGACGGTGGCTTGCGACCCTTCACGCCCTCTGGCAGCAGCGGGATGCCTCCTCCTCCGCCGTCCCTGGGCAGCTTGCGAGAGCGCGAGCAGAACGTTGAGGATTCCAAGCATGTCACCGAAATGGTCGGCCGGATGCTGCAGTGTATGAGTGTCCTGTCTGGCGTGTCGGTGGGTGACGTCGGAGCGGAGGGTAACGAGAGGGTCGTGGAGCTTTGCAAGATGCTAAAGCTCAATTGGTTGGGCAGAGGACGAACGGGAAGGAATAGAAGGGGGATGGTGGGTGGTAGGGTAAGAAGAGAGGATTTGAGAGACGAGGTGCGTGCTGCGTGAGGATTCTGTTGATTAGAGACTACTAAATGGCGTACCGAGTATTATAAAGGAGTCACATCGAGGCAAAAGGAAGGACTCGGCGTAACGGGAACATGGCACCGCGGAGTTTACTTATCCTCACCCAAGACATGCTGCAGTCTAACAATGGTGGTAGAACCAACCTCGGAGATGAGTGAGATTTACTACATGGCCTGTGCCCGTGAAAGGTGATGGCATTTTCAACTCGTCAAAAGGCACTAATCTGCCATGAGTGCATGGGCAGGTAATTCAACCAAATCATGTAGGCTCATGCTACGTTGCAGAACTCGTCCTGAGAACACTTGGACAGCATATCAAGGTAATAATGTCACACAAGCAGCACATTGACATGGAAATTACTAGGTGGGCCTAGGTAAGATGAAAGAATCATTTACATTATTCAAACTATTCAAGGGTGGAGCAATCTCCATGGCAACATCTATTTCTTTTCAAAAGTTAGCTTCAAGACCCATATTAAAAAAGTCAACAGCAAAAATATGAAGGTTGGTGTTTGATCAGACATCCAAGGAAGAATAAACCCTCATCTGTCCCAGAAAAGGCTCGATCGGGACTCGAGTGGAAACTGCGAATTAAGAGGAAATTTTCATCATGTAAAACGGGGTGATGGCGGTTGGTTTGTGAAAAAGATAAATAACTTACGTTAGTTTTCGTGATAGCTCGTTGAGCTGCGATTGTTAGTTATTTGGATGTAGCAAATGTTTTATATCTGCACAAAGCAATGTTAGCAAATTTGGCAAATGAAGCGCATGCTATCAGAGCAGAATTTGTTTGATGTAGTCAGACGTTGATACTGGCAAGTAACAGGCCTAGGGCCCGAACAGACGGAATTTCTTCATGGTCGATTCAGTTGGGAAAAGAAGACTTGTAACAAGTGTCATCATGCAGAAGGGGAGAGGGCAGGGCTGCGAGGCAGAAATGAGAGGAGTTGGGGAAAGCTTACCATAAATAGTACAAGATGCGCATGAAGCTGGAAAAAAAAAAAAGAAGAAAAACCGAGGCCAACCAAGCAATCCCGCCAAAGCAAATATCCAGCGCGATCAACACGCTGCGCGAGTCAACCAAACGAGGCTGTCCAAAGTCAAAACAGCTACTCCAAAAATCAGAGGCAGTCGAAGTACGATCTCGTGCGCGGTGTTCGTGTGAGTATTCAAGCAGAGGCGGCTTGTTGTTGTTTGAAAGGTTTGAAGGAAGATGCGGCTCGCATCGAACGAAGATATTGAAAGACAGTGTAGAAAATTTTCATATCCGGATTGCACTGTGTAGATTTCACGTGACCGGAGCCTTAGCCATTCTTGCTCTTAGCGTTGGACGCCAGTGAAAGGGGCCTGCAGATACTTCGGATAAATGAATAACGCAAATTTGTCTCCGGGGGCTGCTTTGTCTGAGAATGCACGAGGCTGCCCGTTAGTATACCGACCTTACCATTGGTCAGTCATGGTTTTTACGGTTTTCACCCGTATATGGGATCTTGAACGTTTATGGATGTATAACGTTCAGTCCGAAAGTTATATGGCAGTTGAGATTATTGGTTGATCACTTACTAGGTAGCAATGCGCACTTCAACGACTGCTTGCTCCTGATGACATGGAACTGAATCCCTGTTCTGGGAACGTCGCGTGTCGCCAGGGATCCAGAATCTGTCGCTATAGCGAGGTTATCGCCCCGCTTTGTGCTAGCGTATGTGTATATATGAGTAAGTGCTGCACGGCTTCACTATGACAGATTTAACTCTTCGCTACTCGCTTGCGTCGTCCACCACAGCCGTCTCATTGTTTTTGTCCATGCCGCATTTGACGCCAGCCTTGCTTCTCGATAGTTACATTTCAATCCGGCCCTTGTCCGTGTATGCCGATAGAACATCCACTCTTTTCTGACCTCTTCACGTATTAGAAGCCGTGCTACTGCCACTCAACCCCACTCGCCCAGTTCCGCCCAGGCCCAAGGTCAAAGGGCTCCCCCCCAAAGTCAACGACCCAGAGATTCCAGGTGACAGAGAACGAGTCCCAGTAAGATCTCCCCCGGTCTGTAAGAGCAAGTCCGTCGATCTTTATCGATTCGATACATACCTCGACGCAGTCATTATCGCTCTGAGATCTCTACTGTGAGAGGGCAGTAACAGACAACCCAACAAGATCTGAGATCACTATCCTGGAACCCGTAGGAATACTCGTTTGGCTCCTGTCGTTGTCCGCTCTGCTCTGCTGGTCTGGTCAGGTCTCCTTCCTTGGTCCTGTCCACTCACAGATAGACACTACAACTGGACGACACCGACACCCTTCTCTTCCGCATCCAGATTATCTGCCAACTCCTCCCACTTCTTTTTTCCCTTTTCTCTTCTTTTCTTTTCCCTTTCCTACTTCTTTTTTTTTTTTCTTGGATAAACCCTCAGCCAAGTCAACTGAGGTTTACCAACCACCCTAGTCACGTCAGATTCCACCCCGGCTTCTTGCGTGCCCCCTCTTGGTTTCCTTGCTCCTTTCAGAGTTGCCTGAGTGCCGGGCCCGCCGTCACAGCACCAAGAAAGCCCAGTCCAGCCCAGCCCAGCCCAGCAAAAGGCAGAAAGAGACTGCAACATAAGCGCGCCTGCGCGGGAAATACAACCCAGCGACCGCCCACTCCCAGCTGGTCCTTGCGACTCCCGTCTTCTTCCCCGTCCCCCAGTCCAGCTCAAGTTCTGAAAGCGGATCACTCTCTTTGTGGCATCGCTCTCCCGCGTCTCTCGCATTCTCCTTGGTCTTTCGACCAATCTGTCAATTCGTCTCTCAACCTCTCGATTTACGCTGATTTTCAGCTTCATTCTCTCTTCCCAACGACGGGTTACATCAGTTAACCTCACACCTGGGCTTGACATTGTGACGTGCCACTCGCCCCATCGTCGCCTCATTCTCCCGTCGTCTCCTCTCCTCCCGTCGGTCTCGCTCTCGCGCCCTCTCTCTCTGTCCGCTTTCGCAGTGCGAAACCACACCACCAATTTATCCTCTCCTTCACCATCGCCGATGCCTCGTCGACCCTGCTCGCTCTACCGCTCAACGCTGTCTTGAAGATCTTCTTTTTCTTTTTTATTGTTTCATTTGTCTCTCACCGTCCTGGTTGGACCCATTCACGACCGCTATCGCACCGTGCCCTCGACCCTGTCTCGTCGCGACACGCGAAATAATATAGGCCACCGCCACCACCTCAACACCCAACCATCGACTTTCGCAATCGCGTTACCTGTCATCCCTCGCTCATTGCCATTCCCCAACGTATGCGATAGTATTCCATATCGATTGTCGATATCCACGCCGTGGATAATCGACCTGACTCTTCGTCATGATGGCAACCAGTATGGGCCCAAATTTCTCTGGGCATCCTGCCGGCATGGGGCATCCAGGTGTCGCCGGCCACCCTATGGGCCCCGGCATGCCTCATAACCCAGGCCAGCAAGGCGCTCCTGGTGGTGGAATGGCTCATCAGTTTGGAGGACCTATGGTCTCTGCCCCAGGAGGACAAGTAAACCCTGCCATGATGGGCGGTATGCCGCCGGGTGCGAACCCAAACGCTCATGCATTGCAGCATCTTAATCCCGCCGCGCAGCAGCAGATGCTTCAGCAGCAGCAACTGCAGGGACATTGTATGTACTACCCTTCTGGCACTGTCCTTGTGTCGTCCCCTGTCTGCCGCGCACGTGCTAATCGGCTCCTCCGCAGTTAATCCGCAAGCGATGGCTGCGATGCGACAGCAGCAACAGCAGCTACTTCAGCAACAACAAGCGCGACAACTCATGGCTCAACAAGCTTTTCAGGCCAACATGCAAGGCGGCATACCCATGAACATGGCTCAATTCAGCCAGCTCAATCCTCAGCAAATGCACCAATTGAGAAGAGGCCTGGCTCCGGTACGTAGAAACCATACCAAGCCGCCCGTGCTTTCCAGTTAACAAATCAGGGACAGCATCCACAGGCCCAGGCAATTATGGCTCAACAACTTGCTCTTCAACAACAGCAGCAGCAGCAACAGCAACAGCAGCAGCAACAACAGCAGGCTGCCCATGCTCAGCAAATGCAAGGTGGACCTAATCCTGGCCAACCGATGCCGATGAGCGCTCAGAATATGCAAGCTATGCAGCAGAACCAGCTCGCTCTCCAGAACCAGATGGCAAATCAACAGGGCCAGCAGCCACAGGGTCAGCCCCAGCCCCAGCCTCAACCCCAACAGCAGCAGCAGCAGCAGCAGCAGCCGCCTCAGCCTGGTCAGCAGCAGCCTCAGCATACCCCTCAGCAGTCATCGCAGGCTGGTACACCGGCACCTACCGGACCCCAAACTCCAGCTCAAACACCTAGCGCGACACCCGCCCAACCAACTCAGTTGCCGCCAGGCCAGAATCAACCCCAGGTACCTCAAACGCCTGCTCAGTCCCAAGCTCAGCCTCAGCCACAGGCCCAGCCGCAACCTCAGGCCCAGCCTCAGCAGCATCAGATGAATGCCGCCGCTCAGCAGATCGCGATACAGAACCATATGCTACAGCAACAGCGACGGGACAGCATGAAAGGCCAGTGCTTGCTCAAGCTGATGCAGTTTAGCGAGCACCTCAGTGGCTATCCTGTAAGATGTATCATGATACCCGTATAGGAGTACAACTAACAAAAATGTGCAGGGCTCTAAGGGTAGAGATGACCTCTCCTACTGGAACGCCTTCGTTATGCGATTCTTCTCGCCAAATGGTGTTTTCCGGCACTCACTACACATCACCGATGCCGAGGATACAGCCGACAAGCAGTACGAAATCGCGTACCCTGCGATTGCTCGATACTTTCACACTCACTTTGGCAGCGGTGTAAAGAACATGCAATTAATTATGGACAAGGGCGTGACAGATCGACCTCTCCCTGGAGACTGCCACTGTATCGAGAACTCCAAGGCCAGTCTTGTCTACTGGTTCGAGACAGGATCTCACGTAAGCTAGCATGATTGGCGTTGAGTAAGAGCGAAGCTAATCAAGTTGGTAGCTGGTCGCGAGCGGTACCCTCCGAGCACAGTTCGACGCTGAACAGAGGATTGAGCTGTTCGAATTCCTCACCACAAGTCACGACGAATTTATTTCACGGAAGCAGGTCATCGATGCCGCCAAACCCGCCCATATGTGGATGAAGGAATGGCACAAGACTAACTCGCAGGACGGCAAATCTCCCGAATTGTCTAAAAAGGGCAAGGGTCGGCAGCTAAAGTCACCTCAGACACAGCCGCCAGAAGTGTTGGTCGATCTGCCAGACTCAGCTGTGAATAGCAAGGGTGTGACGGAAGCTGTCTTCCAGTTTCTTGAGGTATGGATGGCTCACTCAGCGTAAGTGAAGAGTGAGGCTAATGAGAAATGTCCAGATTGTTGAAGTGATGGGACAGATGAACCCATTATTCCAATTTTATCATTCGAATCCCGGTCTTGGCCCGT
Source organism: Fusarium sp. NRRL 66182 (assembly GCA_013266265.1). Classification (NCBI taxonomy): domain Eukaryota; kingdom Fungi; phylum Ascomycota; class Sordariomycetes; order Hypocreales; family Nectriaceae; genus Fusarium; species Fusarium sp. NRRL 66182. The sequence goes on from JABFAK010000308.1 coordinate 46,880, forward strand.
ACCAAGCCCTCGAACAGTACGTCTCGACACACATAAACGGAGTACCTCCCACCATGAACGGTCAACCGATGCCTCCCGGAGCCCGCACCCCTAGCTTTGGACAATTCCCCATGGGTGCTAGCCCAGCTGCAGCTCACATGAACCTGCCTGGATCACCTCACATGGGTAGCCCGGCACCTGGCCACATGCAAGCCCCCGGAATGCAGATGCAGCAAAGCCAACAGGGGACCGGCTCGAGTGGTCCCAGCGCAAACACATCTCCAGCTTCCAACAAGAGGAGGCGGCCATCGGCGGTTAAGGAAGAGGATGGATCTGGAGCTCCTACACCTGGTACCAATGGATTGCCTCGCAACGCCAAACCCCCTACTCCTCGGATGCCAAAGCGCCTCAAGGGTAACCCGCCTGCGCAGTGACGCGGGTTCGTTTGCCTCATTCTTATCGCATTTTCAGTTTTTGTGCTTATTCTCTTGCATCATGTTGCATGGTGGCGTCTCTTTTTGTCCGATCTTATTCTGAGCCTGGCTTATGGCAAAACGAAAGCATACGGAGCGGCAGGCGATTTTGCAGCTATTTGCCCATCCTCGGCCATGTTGTCATCGCATAGCGGACACTCTTTCTTTGATTGCTTTTCTGAGCAGTGAACCCGGAATTCTACGAGCACGGATGGCGAGGCTCACGCGTTGTATTCGAACATGCACATTACGACAGTAAACGACTTCGTCATGGGCCTGTTCTTGAGCGGCAGTATCAACCAATAGAGGCGAAAAGGGAGATCCGGTGATTAATTTGGGTGACGGAGTTGCAGTTACTCGTGTACGACTACAAAGGCTTACGGCACAGGTTGGCGTCGAAAGTCCTTGCTACCCTTTTGTTTATCAAGTTTTTTTTTTCCATGTGCGTTTGCTTTTTTGTTCTCTCCTTGTCTCTCGAAAAGGACATTCAGCGAGCAAACATTTGTACATGGAGGAGTTTGGAGATGGGATGGTTCGGCTGAGCATGCTGTTGTCACGAAGGGGGTGTGCTAATGCAACAGTCAAAAGATGGAAAGAGATGGAAAGGGGAGGATGTTGAATTTTGAGCAGTATGGGCGCGTGAGGATATTATGGACTTATTCAGATTATACCTAGGCTAACTATGGAGTTTGGTCTCTGTCTTGTCATAACCTTTGACATTTCTGCGCTCTGCCTGTTTTTGCTTTGATGCTGTGCTCTCTTTGGTATTTGTTATGCGCGCCCTTGGGTCTGGTGTTTTAATCCTGAGCATATTTTTTTATCACAGCAATTGTTGGATACATGTCAGGATGTCTTGATAATCATAATCACCTGGATCATACACATATGGTATTTGAGACACTCGGATCTGTAAATAACTATAACATGCGATGTATGAGACATTATCTTGAGAGCCAAATTTAACCCGATTGACATGATCTGTAGATGGGTAGTGTACCAGCTGAATTTATCTTTTTGTGTTGCTCATGGCTTGGCTTGGCTTCAGCATGCATCAAGTTCCAATACTTGTTGGTTGCTTTGGACGTGATGGCCTTTCCATTCTTCCAAACATAATACGTGAACTTGAACACGTTCAAGCACTGCTGCCAAACCACCACCCAGTTGATCTCTTGGGCATGGCCTCGCCACGAATGGCAAAATAACACTTGAGCGCGCCTCCAGAAGAAGCCATCATCTCCTTGAGGAGAAACCACTCCAGCTCAGTGCGCTCCATGATATCCGTCTTGGTGATGGGCTTGACATAGTGCCACTTTGTATCGCTGGCTCCAAGCGGGATAATGCTGCCGCCATACGTCCAGTACATGGTCGCAGAGATGAGCTTGGGACGACGAGCACGGCGCGACTTGGATTTGGAAGTTGAGGGAATGGGGAGCTGAGCGCGGAGCAGAGTGAGAAGCTGGACTCGAGATGTGTCGAGGGAGATGCGGAGGGGCGTCTCGGGGAGATCCCAGGGGTGAGTGAGGGAACTGTCTTGAGAGGGGTCGTGGACGATGAGGCTGAACTCGAGCTCCGAGACAGTCTCTGCAGAGAGGGGAGCGGGTGAAGCTGATGTCGTCACGAGATGAGGCGTGGAGGTCTTGCGAGGGCTCGTGCTGCCGGAGACTGGGACGAAGGGTTTGGTTTTGGGAGGCTCGTAGGCGAACGGTTCTTGTGCGGTGATGCAGAGATCCATGATGGGTGTTTTTATCTGCTACTTTTGCGAAGAAACAAAAGAGTGACAGAGGCTGAGATTGTTGTTGTGGGAAAGGTAATGATACTGATGATGAGAAGGTGGTTGGTGGTTGGTGGTTGGTGGTCCAATAACCCAAATCACGCGCGATAGCGATGTTGAAAGGGCAGTTTCTCGTTATATCGTGAGTGCTTGAGGCCTTGTCTCCTCGTGATGAACGCGTAGAGTCGCAGGCGCGCGTTGGCAGTTGGCAAGGGGTTGGCAGTGACAACACGCAATCACACAACGACACACGATCTTATGTTTACAGTCACAAAGACGCATCTGCCTGTACTGGCTCTTGAACAAGTCACAGATATCAAACGTGATGGCTATAGAGTTATAAGACTGGATAGCATAGCAAGCTTCTCCTTAGCCGTTTGCAACGCCCCCTTCCTCGTCGTCTCCGGTTGGCTCAAGCGCAGGCGTAGGCTCAGGCTCAGGCTCAGGCTCAGGCTCAGGCTCGTTTGCGCTGACGAGATCAGAAACTGATTTTCCAGATGCAGATGCAGCCTCAGCGCTGCCAGCACCAGTTCCCGCTGCAGGAGTCTGCGGTGCAGTGGTATCGGCCGAGTTTCCTTGTGGAGTTGGAGGTGAAGCTTGCTGCCCATCGGTGGTGTTTGCTGCGTTTCCTGGTGAGCGCGGGCGAGGAGGCTGAGGGTTGTTGAGTAGAGATATAGGCACGGGCTCGTTGTTCAGAGGAGAGTTTTGACGATTGTCCTGTGCTATAAGTTGAAGAGGAACATAGCCATGCTGCTTAACGTGTCAGTTGCTGTCTACGCTATTCTCCCCAACGCACGAGGAACACTTGCATCAACAAGGAGAAATGCGCCGTAGCCGTTGATGGCTATCTGCGTCATCATCGACTCAAACTCCCACGCGCTGCAATGCTCTCCCAAGGAAGCCTTTCTCACGTTGTGCGCTGGCGCCACCGGTCCAATCCCTGGAAGAAGCGTGAGCGTCGACAAGGGATTGCTCGTCAGGTACAGCGTGACCTGGCCGCTATACACCCGATCTCCGAGCCCGTGCTGCTTTGACCACCAGGCCAAGTTGCCTAGGATTGTCTCTCGAGACGGGGCGGAGTTGTAGTAGGCGTCGTTGGAGCCGAGGACGGCGCCTGCGCGGTGGAATATCACCTTGATCCGGATGGTAGGAAGAATGACAGCGCGAGGCATGGGGTTAACAACGGGAGCGAGCTGATAGCAGGTTATAGGGACTAGTATAGTTGACGGGAGGAGGTAGTGGCCAAAGATGGGAGGCTGGAAGTAGAATGACATGGCTGGCTGCATAGACCTGTAGGCGACAGAAGCTCTTGGAGGGGGAAGACATGTTTGGTTTATTCATGTAGGATTTAAATACTTGTGAATTGTGCAGGCTGGGTCGTTGAATCACAGGTTATGTATGGATGTGTTGGTGATGGTCTGCTTGGTGTTGAATATCCATCTTTCATTCGTGGCACTGACTAACTAGTTGGTAGCTATACACTGCTTGTCTTTGATATAGAAATCAACTGTCTACGTTATAGTGAAGATGTATATGTTTCATCTTTTTTTTTTTTGCTTTTTCAACGTCTTTCACTGTTCGCATGCTACATCCCCACGTGTAAGCGTAAGTGCTCGTGTGACTATGATTACCTATTCCTGGGGTCTTGCGCGGCACAAGAGCGAACGAAGCCGCGTAGTTAATTACATATAGTGGGGTAGCATATAGAAGAATTCGAGCGTATATTCGCATGTATAGTACTATCTTCTCAAATACTCCTTTAGTGAAGCCCCTACATTATGTATTTATACATACCTACTTGCATACTATTCACTCCAACTTACCCTACGCTAGCGCCAAACAGCAAGAGCTTTATAACCCGATCAACAGCAGCGAGTTGATAAGCATTCTCTGACGTATCGTATGTCGCCAAGATCGACATCCCCCGCTACCGGGCTTGTCGAATCGTTCTTTGCTGCAAGATCTGATCCATCCATCTCCAAGTGGGGGATGACACAACAAGGACGAGGAATAGCCAAGCAAGTATATAAACCCTTGACTCGACCAGAATGGAGAGCCACACTCGCGATGCGATGCCACTATCGTGGGGGGTTTATCTACAGTAGACGGACACGTTAAAGACGCCTCCAGAGGCCAGTAAACAGGTAAACGGGCTAACCAACTATCGATAGATCAGAGCGCCAGTCTAGTCCTTGATAGGCCTGCATCGCTACATACCTATTCCCGCTCAATCCGTCCTCTAGCTTAGCTCTTGATATACAAGGGAGGGACCCTGTATTCTGCTTCCTGCAACAGCGCTTCTCCTCTCCAGGCAGATCAGTCATGATACGATGAAGACAGGCGGCATCCTTATTCCGCCATGGTTCGAACATCATGAGCCAACGTGCCAAGACTTGGCAATTGTCAGCATCGCATGGGGAATGGCTCTTTGCTTGACCGTCTTTGGTCTCATACGCGTCTGCGTCCAGACCTATCATCAATGGAAGCGCGCTCACAGGGTCACGACCTACATGGTTCTCATATGGTTGGAATTGGTCGCCAGCAGCATCATCGGAGGTCTTGCTTGGGGTTATGTTGGTGGAACCATTCGTCCCGGGTATGTCTGTCTGCCTAGCTATTCCTCGCTTTTGCATCCATGTGTATACACTCACTTCCCAAGCTAGCTAACCATGCCAAAACAGCTTCTTGATCTACTTCTTCCTCCGTACGCTCGCTCTCCCGTGCAACCAAACCTGCCTCCGCTAACCCTCGTCTCTGCAGTGTTCCTCTGGGTATTCCAGATCCATTGCATCATGCAAATCATCGTCAACCGAATCGCTCTCCTCGCCGTTTCCCCAACCATTGTTCGACGTCTGAAATGGGGCATCTTTATAGTCCTTGCCCTCATCAACATCTCCGTCTTTTGCGTCTGGATACCCGCTCGCTTGCAGATCAGCCAGACCTACGTTCGCATCAACAACATCTGGGACCGGATCGAGAAGGGTATATTTGCAGTCATTGACCTGGCACTCAACTTTTACTTTGTCTATCTTGTCCGCTCGTCCCTCATCTCGTACGGTCTCACAAAGTACGTTGTGCTGTACCGCGTCAACTTGGTCATGGTTGCCATTTCCATCTCGATGGATGTAAGTCTCCATCACGAGTACACTCACCATACAGCCTGTCTGACGTTCAACCTAGCTGCTCATCATCGGCGCAATGTCTTTGAGAAATACCTTTCTGTAAGCTCAGCTCACTACCTAGCTTCTTTCCATCCGGCACTGACTCTTGGTCAGATACGTCGAGTTTCACCCGCTCGCATATCTCGTCAAACTTCACATCGAACTATCCATGGCCGAGCTTATCGCCAAGATCGTCAAAGCATCAGGCCCCAACCTCGCTTGCCACTGCATTTGCCACAACAACCCCAACCGCATATCCATGCATCAATCACTGTCTCGACATAGTGCGCCTGCAGCAACAGGCCTAACCGCGCCAACTACCGGGCGATTCCGCCGCTCTTGGCCCGCCTGGTCCAACAAGGTCATTCGCGAGAAGCGTCACGGAAGAGGCCGACTCTCAACCTCATTCTCGGGCCCAAAGCGGAAGAGCAAGCCACAGACGACATGGAATTCTAATACCAATACGACAAAGGAACTTGGCTCGCAGAGCGTACCGACGCCTGTGGGAAAGTCGAATGGGAGTGATCATGGCCATGACGACTGAGACGTATCGATTCTGAATTACACGGACAACGAAACACGCACTGCGTCACTCGAGGCATACATGTCTTGGCACCATGCCTCCGGAGCGAACGCAGCAAGCCGAGCTGAATAGGATGTATCCTGGTGTCTGATGCTGTTCGAGATAGTCTGTGGCTACGAGCAACTATCAAGTGCTTCTATTGACTGCCGTTTGTAGTCTTACTCCCTTACTACAAAAGTTTGTGCTCCAGAATTTATGAAATATAATGAGAAACCCTTTCAGAAACGCAACCGAAGCCCAAGACGGGACGTACCAGATGGACAGAAACAAAGCTTGTCAAAAACAGAACTATTTCTCAAATATAGTAGTAGTCATGTCTTGAGATATCATTTTCGTAGAGACGCCAGTCATTATCCAGCCTGATCCGCTATTGGAGAAATGGCAAAATAACGCCGTTGATCCTGTACAGAGCAATACCGAACCTCCCTCGCTGTGTTGTTTGTGACACCGTGCCGTTTATGTTTTTGATTCCAATTCCATAATATTCCTTGCGCAGAATACCCATGCCTCCCAGTCGTAGAATGCCCCTCAAAGATGCTGTCATTTATCCACCCCCCCCCCCCTAATCCGTCCCATATGCTTTACTCATTTCAGGTCATAAAAGAATCATCCCCCCTAGACCATGTGTACCTTTAGTACACCCTTGGTACTACTGTATCTCGCGTCACACGACACCAGGGGCCGGGTTTTCGTGCTTAGCGGTGCTACCCTTGCCTCTCCAGGTGCTAACAGCTGGAATATTGGCCTCATAGCGGACCTCCTCGGTACCATAGGCTCCTGGGGTCAGCTTGATTAATGTGTGTAGAGGAACGTTCATCCAGGGGCTCTTAGACTGGTCCTTCTTCATGAAGTAAGCATACACACATCGCAGGACGGCCTGGTGCGTGACGATGAGGATGTCCTCGCTGCGCTCCAGTTCCATGATGATGGGCTCGAGACGGATAACCACATCGCGATATGACTCGCCACCACGGTAGCGGTAGTTGTACTTGTCCTCGTCACGTGCGGCAAAGTCCTCAGGGTATCGGTCTTTGATCTCTTGGTAGGTCAAACCGTCGCACACACCAGAGTCGAGTTCGTCAAGGGCCTTCCACTGAAGTTGGTTATAGTGCTGAGGGAGGAAGCGAGCAGTGGCAATGGTTCGTCGCAAAGTTGAAGTCCAGACGGTAAGGGGGCGATCATCCTAGCGGAGGGTTAGTAAGAACAGCACTGTCAAAGGGGGGTGAAAAGAACCAGACGTACGCCAACTGATTTCCGGACGAGCTCAGGGAGTTTCCTGGCATACTGTTCGCCACGGGGAGAGAGAAGGGTATCACCGCCAATTCGTCCATCAATGTTGTACAAGGATTCACCGTGCTGCGAGAGGCGTTAGCAGGTATAGCGAAAGAAGGATGCGTGACTGTCTTACTCTTGATAGCCATACTGAGCGAGGACGGATGTGAAGGTTCATCAGGTAGTAGACAATTCGACTTTGGAGATAATCTCGAATGCGGCTGATGATGACTTGTTTGCCGACATCCATGATTTTGAGGTAAGTGAGATGAGACTCTTGGCCGTTGGCGTCAATTGTGCAGTACACCTTTTCGTAGTTGCGAATACGGTTACGGAAATCGAGGGCAGCCGTTTCGGGGTCTTGACCACGGTAGTCGGGGCTAGTAGTCTTGACGTCGCGGATGTTTGCCATGATAAGCTCCTCGTCGTCGCACTTGCTCTCGACAAAGAGCACCTCAACATTGTGCTCATTGCAGACCTCGAGCACCCACTTGCGACGTTCTAGAGTCGAGTTTGTGGCATCGAGGATACCGACAATACCACCGGAGCGGAACCAAGCGAGCATGTCAGCAACAGCAGCTTCGGCGGCAGCGCGGCGGGTGCGCTCTCCTTCGGGGTTGTTGATGTCAAAAAAGTCGGCCTTGGGCTGAGGAGCATCATTTCGGCGGTAGTTGCCAACATTGAAGGTCTGGGCTGGGATAGAGAGCCATTGCAGATATCGCTGGGCTAAGAGAGGTTAGTCAGTCATGATATGACCAGACAAGACAAGACATGATGGAGACAATGCTTACCTCGCTGGGCGATATAACTCTTGCCGCGGGCTGGAAGACCGACCATGACCACGCAGATCTTGGTATCTTCGGCCTGAACGCCGACACCGTTCGTTCGGGAAGGCATCGCGGGTGGTTACGTTGGGATAAAGGTTGAGCGGAGTGGAGGACTGCGATTAAACAGCACGATCAAGGGCTGAGAGCAAGAAGAGCGGGAGAAAGATCAAACGTAGAGAAGCTCCAATACTGCAGAGACATGAAACAGAAGAGAAGAATGAGGTGATGATGATGATGATGATGGTCCAAACGATATTGGGGTAATAAGTGGTGAGTCGTTTGAGCCGAGGTCGAGCGTGAGTCGGAAAGAGCGAGCTGGGTGCGTTCCTTCTGGCTCAGCTGAGAGATCAGACGAGGAAGGCACAGCAGGTATGGCACGGAAAAGTAGACGTGAATGATATGTCCGGGTCCTTCCCAAGTCGATGGCACACGCCTAGTTAATTGACCCCGATATAGTGGCAGATGCAACGTTCTATCTAGCGCTTCAGCCAACTCTGGGCCACGAAATTGAGTTCAACGATTGTTGAGATGGAAGAGGGCGGATCAAACGGTTTTGATATGATCTGCAAGACACCCGGAGCAAGGGAACCGAGACTTTGGGGAGCAGCTGTTGGAGGAGGGCAGAGAGAAGAGGTGGGGGAGTGGATGAGGGGTTGCCGTATGGATGAATGGAAAAGAATTGGGATGGATGGACTAGAAAGGGGCGAGGTAGCTCTCTGCAAAGTACTGGATTGCACCAGGCAATGTCTGGTCCGTCCAAGAGAAGGCGAGAATAAAGAGGATGAAAACGGAAAAAGGTGAGGTGAGGTGAGGTGAGGAATAGGCAAGCCAAGGTAAGGATAGAGTGAGTAGCTAGCTAGCTCCAGACGTTAGATTGACCGAGCTGGCTTGGGGCACAAAGGAGCAGCAACGCCTGATACAACTCGTACTGTGATGGCTTTTAGTCAAACTAACAAAGATTACTTTGCTCATCAGACACGAAAGGAAAAAAAGAAAGAAAAAACCCGCCAAAAAAAAAAACCGCCATGTCAAACAAACATGCGGCTGGCATCGTCCTTCTCACGGTCGCGGCTCCATCATGAATGACGATGAAATGGAGACAGACCAATGGAATTACGTCGCTGCCCCGCCAATGCCCGCGATTGCGATCCACTGCCGCGGGCCCAAAGCCCGCTCGGGACGCCGTGAGGTACCCCGGAGGAATCCTCAGTAGCCTCCTCTAGCTACGTAGGTGTAGGTACCTATCGATAGCTAGCTGTAGGGGAACGTCGGCGTCGTTTGTACCTGTCCCTCGTGCCCCCAAAGATCTGCTTGGCCTTGTTCGTGTTCCGGTCTGGAGTCCCCCGGCTTTTTTTTCCTCTTTGCCGATGAGATAGATGGTGGGGGACGGACCAGACAACAACAGAGCTGCCAGAAAGCAGTCCCCTAGCGCTAGCCCAACCCTCACTGCATCTGCCTCCCAGTGATATGCCTCCGGGACCTCCCGGCCCAGTCCCGGGACATGCGGCCATAGCATCAGGTAATAAAGGACTGTCTGTCTCTGGCGTCAAAGCTTTTCTGTACTGCACTGTGGGTAGAGTAGGCATAGAGAATGATACCCCTGGCAGGTATTCCGCCCCGGCTCCGACGACTAGCCGAACCTGGTGCTCTGCTCCAGCAAACAGGCATTGGCAGATCCCGAATCTCATCACTTGTACTCCCGGGAGCCATCTTGGCCATCAGCAAGTCTGGGTCGGTCGGTCTGGGGTGAGCTGCAGGAACCGCCACCGAGGGGCCGCTCACGAGACCCCTTCCAACTCCGGGTCTGTCCGGATTGGCACCACGTCCGCCGCGGTCATGTTGTTTCGTTTCTGTGTCCCTGGATGTCATGGCTGATGACCTTTGCAAGCCTTGGACTTGCCGGTGCCGGTGCCCGCACACTTGTCGACTGATCCTTGCATTTCAACGCGTGTCGTACCTGGCTCGGTCGTCTTCTGACCTCCCGCTCCGTTGATTTGGTGTCGTGATGGGATAGATTCAATACAAGGCATTTCCAGGACTGGCGCGTCCTGCACCCCAGGCCCAAGACTTCAGGACGTGGGGTCCGTCTGGCTTCCCAGGTCCTTACACCGCCATGCGGCTTCACGATAGCTGTAATTTGGCCAACTGGATTCGCTCGCTTGAGCGACAGGAATCGGCTCCGGTTCAGAAGCGGATTTCTCAATTCGAAATAAGAAGGATTCTTTTTACCTTGCCTTACCAAAAGGGCCAGGTGCTCGCACGACCCCTTGTCCGTGGAGACGGTCCAGCTGCGATGCCCTTCATCATGGTGATATCAATCGTCGGTGAGTAAAAGTAAAAATCCTGAGATTGCGTTTCTTTGTCGTTCGGTCAAGTGCACGTTACTTCTGTTGAATCTCGTGACTGGCATGGTGACATGTTGGAAACTAAAATGGGACGGGCAGCATATCAAGACTACTGACAAGCTGATGAACAGAGCCTTCCTTATACACATACATCATGGAGGATCACGTTTTAGATGCACGAACCAACACTGAAAGGCAACAAAGATACCTAGGTCAGCATGTGATTGGTTTGTTCAACAGGGGCTTTGTAACTGATCCCTTTCTTCAACCACAAGCCAGATCAGGCCCCCGTCATTTCAACTGTGAGTACCTGACGATTATACTTGTACATTTGTTTATAGCATGATTCATCTTGACCATGTTCGTTTACAGCAAGATCCTGTGAGCCCTTGCACGTGTCTATTGACTAGAACCTCTCTTGTAAAGACTACATGAGTGAACAGACGACTGAGGACGGGATTGCCATGCGTTTTTACCACTCCATCTAGATTTTAGAATAGAATCGCATCTTTGCGCGACCCACATCAAAGACGGCCACAACGTTCTGTAGAAATGCATCGCCCAGTACATATGGTCCAGACCCGCCGCTAGAGACAGCAATAGCACATTTTCCTGTCGTTGAGTCGATGAGGCCTTGGTGTATGAGATCAGACGAATTGATCCAGAACCGAACACCTGAGATTATGACAGCAAAGCGAGGAGGGTTGGCGTTACATGAGACAAAGTACGCCCCGTATTGATACATGTATACAGCTGGAGGCTCAAAGGCTTCTGCAATGGCTTTGGCGAGTGCTTCGGGTTGTGGTCAGCTTAATATCGATTTCATGAATGACAGACTTACGAGGAGGGACATGCATCATCGTGGTCCCTGTATCGACAATGTAAGGGTACTTTGCGGTATCAGTTGTGCTGCCCCATTGTAAGCCATCCGGGATGATGGTATAGTATGATGGCTTCCAGGCAGTGATGTCTCGATCTACAAGTTTGGCCTGATTTCTCGTCAGCAGACCTAGATTCGCTTCCAAGGAGGGAGGGGGGG
>JABFAK010000309.1:0-13212 GCA_013266265.1 Fusarium sp. NRRL 66182
GACGCGCTCTTGAGAAATCTGGTATCGAGCCTCGCTTCTTCAACTTGTTTGGCAATGATCAGTGGCAGACTGCCCAGACCAAGTGCTCTATCCAGTACGCCGATTGTCTTGCTGAGAATAGGGATATCTCAGTTTCCGGCCGTTGCCAGACCTTTGGCTCCGGCATCTAAGCAATACATGCTCAAGGAGCTCGAGTTTTTAGAGATTGGCGGGGAAAAGTGATGTGGGTGTTTGGGAATGGCTTTGGGTTTTGGTCTGTTTATAGATTGGGCTGGCTTGCTTTGTATCTTCACACTCGTTATGCTTGATTAGACTGTCATTCGCTACATAGAAGCTGCATTGATTTGATACTCCAAGATGCTGTGTACTTTGTGAACCCTTTATGACATGCCTGAGCGTCCCAGTCATGATTGACTGAGTTATATTTCACATATGTAAGAAGAGAAAATAGATAAAGAGCCGTAGATATTTTGTAGGATAGTTTGCAATTGTCTACTTGCAGCCCGGGTGTGTGTTTTCTCTCATCTCCTACGCGTCTTGATAATGTGAGCATGAAATAGGCATTAGTCTAACTTATAATAAAGTGCCTTCGCATTTATCAAGTTATTAATAATACAACTATAACTTATTGTGCTATTTTACTTGATAAGAACTGTGAAAATACTTTAGAATAACAGTTAAGAAAAGTATAAGTTTAGGGTGAGTAAATATTTCAAGTTCTTTCCTAGGTTAAATAAGTTATTATAAATCTTAAAACCTACAAATAGAATAGCATAACCTAATTCTAAGCATGAGAAGGATGTGATAATTAATTAATGTTTTAATCTATCTATATATATCTATCTACCTATCTCTGCACAGTGCAGGTTTATATGCCTGTGTATCGAGAGCCGATAACGACACTGTGCACGCCCCATTCTCACAAGTCAATAAAAGCACATGCTTCTTCTCCAACATTCACAACCTCTGTCTACCTTTTCTCCCTTGGTTATAAAAGCACGCAACTCACCGAAAAAACTATGGAAGAGCTTCTGTACAAGTCAATTGACCTGATGACGTCTCTGACGCCTGCCCAATGGTGTCAGAGCTTCTTTGGCCTTTCAACGGCTGGCGTTCTCCTCATCCAAGCTCTGCCGCGAGATGTCCGCAGCGCTCTCACAGACTACGGCGCCCGACGACCCAGTGACAAATTGACAGGAAAAGAAATGGGGAAAGAGGAAGACCAGAGTTCCAAGAGTCTCGGATCGTTTCTAAAGAACCTAGCAGAATACGGGCAAGTGCCTCACTCGTGGTTCTTACACTTCTACATCATCTCAGTCTTCTTCTCAGGCTTCTGGGCGTGGCAGTATATTACGGGAGGATCAGGGATGAAAACCATAGCTGTTCTTCAAGACCGATCTAGCGGGCCTTCGATGAGCCTAGAGCAGGTCTTTGTGGTCTGGTTATTCATGGCATTACAGGGCCTAAGGCGGCTTTACGAGAGCTTGTATGTATTCAAGCAAGGGTCGTCACCTATGTGGTTTGTTCACTGGGCGCTCGGTATTTCGTATTACGTTATGATTGGGCTTTCTGTCTGGGTTGAGGGCTCTAGTACGTCGCTGATACGCAAAACTTGAGCGTCTTGGAGAACTGACAAGTCGCAGGCGCAATCTTGGCATCCTGGGACTCTCCTAAACAGTCTCTTCAAGTTCCACAAAGGTTGCCATCGGCTCTAGCATTGTACATTGTGGCATCTTGCAAGCAAAATCAATGCCACAGGCATTTGGCAAGCCTAAAAAAGTACACGTTGCCCAATGAGGGGTGGTTTGAGTACCTAATCTGTCCACACTATACTGCAGAATGCCTTGTTTATCTTGCTATTGCATGGGTTGCCGCACCCCCAGGTCAGCTCGTTAACAAGACTGTATCAAGTGCAATTATGTTTGCGGCTGTGAACCTGGGCGCTACAGCAAATGGCACCAAGACGTGGTATGCGGACAAATTCGGTGCAGATAAGGTGGCCGGGAGGTGGATCATGCTTCCACCTGTCTTCTAGGTGAAGCCGAGGACTCGGGTCGTTCATCGCTTGAGAAACATGCCGAGCTTGTTTGCAACCTTGGAGACCTGAATCACATCTCGGTAGGTCAGACTTGTGCGAGTCTGACGGGCATTCCGCCCACTGGCGTATGCGTCAGGAGACCGGAGCAAGTCCCAGTTGGCAACAGTATCTGCACCGAGATCGACATCCTCTTCGATATCAGCGATGCCATGGAGATAGTCGGTGTACAACTGGTCAGTCGTAACCAGCAAACTACGAGGCTCCTGCAAGATCCTCCAGGCAGGCACAGGATCAAGGGCACCGTCGTCTTTGCTGCGATGCAGGTTCAAGCACAGACTGGCCCCGAGACTCACCGTGCAGACAACAGGCCAATACGCGGCGCCATCCTATATTCGATGAGCTTACAATAGCAAAGGGGAGAGGTCGCCTGCTGTGCACTCAACTTATGCGGCATGATGCCAATACCGGGAGGGTATTCGTTAATGAGAACGTGGTTGGGTTTCTTGTGGAGACTTTCAGCAAATATGTGTCCAGGCTCGGAGTCCTGAGCTGGGAGTGATAGCAGACGTGATATGACGGGGTCTTGGAGCCAGGCTGGAAGAGGAGCGTCGAGCAGTTTGTTATTGACAAGATCGGAAGGCCATGTTTGAAGACGCCGTTTTGTAAGCTGTTTCCATCTTGGCTTGGGGGCACTGGATATCTAGGATAACGTTGAGCGATGAATCAGATATCTCGTCCAGCATAAATGAGCCACACACCTTATCTAGAATCATTTGCTCCTCTTCCTCGCTTATAAAGTTAGGGATGTAGTACGCCGTCTGAGGTAAAGTGGTGATCCTGGCATGTTCCAGCGAAGGTGGAAGCGAGATAGTAGAACTATTATTGTCTTTACTTCCGCTGTACGAGGCAGACGATGACGAATTCATCATGGCGGGCTTGATTACCGCAGGATTGATAAAGACACTGACTGGTGTTGATTTTGGCAGCTGATAGTGATGTGATGCCACGAGTTTGGAGTTTGATAACTAATACGTAGGTTTGTGCTTGGACCAAGATCAGCAGCAAATGGATGGGATTATTTGGTGGTTAAAGTGGAGAACCAAGGGCTTTGTCTCTGTTAGTGGCTATAACTGAATTAATATGGGGGGGAGAGGACGGGAGGGGGAAATTGAAACTTGAGACTTTGATTGTATGAGGTAGAGTTCAACGTTCAACTCTACTACGTAGGTTAGGTTAGGTAGGTAGGTACACGATGGAAAAGCAAGGCTGGCTTAAGACAGCCTGTCGGTTCATCAACAAGAGATACTTGGCTATTGTAGATAAATTGCAGGAGAGAAAAGTATCTAATATTAGTCTCACGATATACTATGTAGTCTACTCCATTTGTTTGAGTTTATCCCTATCAGCTCGTATCCATTGTTGCTCTGGCCATGCCATAGTGGAAACGGATCAAGGTGTCATCTTCAAGTACCATTGCATTACCGCAGGGGGTCGAGGTGGCCACTAAGCCCACTAATTATAGGTAGCTAGATACCTAGCAATCCGTTTTTATTGGCTTTGGTCTCCGAGGGGAGTGATAGTTGTGCATAAAAACCAAAGGTTTACCAAGGTAGTTGACAAAAGAGACAAACAATTCATGTCATAGTAGTAATATATTGCTCAACTCACGTGTCTTCCCGCACAGACTTGACATTCTCTTTCATGACTAACAAAGCCAGTAAAGTTGATTTCATCCAAAATTGCGGTCAAAGTCTCTATGTGTCACCGTACAATTTCCCCTAGTCTTTAAACCCAGCCAGACACTAAAAGACAGTATGAATGATGGATACTGCCGTCCAATCATGTCGTCTATTCGCATCTGGGGCCTTGCTTGTGCCTTGGCTTTCTCTCTCTCTTCCATTTTCACCTTCGCTCTTACTCTTTCTACTTGGGTAAAGACCCGTACGTACATACTGTAGACGGTTTTCCTCCTCAATCAGCCATAACGAAACTCTCTCAAACAAGGTTCAGGCAGGTATCGATTCTTTGAACAACACAAGCCTCCACTCCAATTCTATTTCCAACAATCATTATCATCATTATCATCATCATCCAATATTGCCAACGCCTCCCGACCGGCCGATACCTCATCCAC
Organism: Fusarium sp. NRRL 66182; assembly: GCA_013266265.1. Classification (NCBI taxonomy): domain Eukaryota; kingdom Fungi; phylum Ascomycota; class Sordariomycetes; order Hypocreales; family Nectriaceae; genus Fusarium; species Fusarium sp. NRRL 66182. Next base: position 4,173 of record JABFAK010000309.1, read on the forward strand.
TCCGATACTCGAACCCTCTCACGTTTCGCGTAGCCTGGTCTATTTTTCTGCCCCCATCTTGGCCTCTCATCTCTCTCTCTCTCTCTCTCTCTCTCTCTCTCTCTCTCTCTGTCTGCTTCGCCGCGTTGCTTTGCTTTGCGTATCCGTCAGCTGCGCCCGCGTTCCTCTGTTGCCTAGGTACTCGATTTCGGTCGCCTACGTCCACCCGTTGCTCTACGAGTCTTTCGTCAAAGGACCTAGGCATCCACGCGAATTCATCGCCCTCTCGTCCCCCGTCTTGACCATCATCACCAGAATGGTGGTAGTCGCTAGTCGTCCTCGCAGGTAAATGTCATGGATGCGCAGAATGCTGCCCAGTCCGACCAGACGAGGCCTGCTGGCGACTCCCCTCAGCGGCCTGGCTCAAAGTCCGAACTTGAAAAGTCGACACCGCCGCCAGTAAGCCCCAAGCCTTTCGAGCCCGTTGATAAGGACAAAGACGCTCGGAGAAACGCGAATTCTTCCTCCGCGATCGATGTCGATGCTTCTCAAGACCACGATTCTGATGCCGAAACCATCGTATTGCCAGGCAAAGACGGCCACTCCCCTTCCAAGGCTCGCAAGGTAAGACAGGAGGACAAAAGTGACGGTGATGGCGATAACGACGCCCCCAAATCCTCCATCAAGGCAGCCGGCTATCACCCTCCCGACTTGGAACAGCAGTCATCGTCAATTCATGCACGCACTGGCGACCCCGTGAAGAAGAAGCGCTTGTCAGCTCACCTCGAACGCGAGAAACTATCACGAGGCAAAGAGGCCGCGGCTTCCAGTGGTTTGAGCTCCGCGCCAGCGTCTCCTCCTCACCATCCGCAGCCACTGCAGCAGCACCGTCGCCGGATTGCTGACGACATCCACTCTGGATCCTCAGACTCTGAGCATTCTCACCCTCTGCCCAAAGCCATCCGCGACAAGATAAAACCGGGGGATAATCCAGTGTCGCACAAGCGGAAGAGCCTCAGAGTAGAGTCCGATGACGAGGGCGAGAGCCGCAAGGCACGGCGACAGCGAACAACCAGTGCTGGCATCGATTCAACGCGCTTGCAAAGAGAGCACAAGCACCTGCCCTCAAAGGCACACCATGATTCACATCACCGATCTCTTTCCCCTCTGTCTAGAACACACCGACGAAGTGCTTCCTCTCAGCTACCTGCCTACTCTTCCAACGGCTTTGGCCAAAAGAAGAGACGCCTTCCGCCTCCACTGCACTCAACTGACTATCACTCTGACGATTCTTCTGCCAGTGGCAGTCCCCACCCTCGCAGCTCTAAACTTCGCAGCTTGGCAACGTCCGCTGCCGACACAAATGCTTCTCCCGCAAGAATGGCTCCTCACAAAAAGCATCTCGATGCTCACGGTCAGACATTCCTGGCCCGCGCCTGTGCGCGAGGTGAGTATGAGGGCGCAAAGACACGCCTGACTGAGAGACCCGAGGATTTGAACGTTGCCGACTACGCTGGCAACACACCCCTCCAAATTGCCGCCATCAACGGGTGCGAGGACATTGTTAAACTTCTAATCGACGCTGGATGCAATCTGGACTGTGTCAATTACGACAAGGACACACCACTGCTCGATGCAGTCGACAACGGCCATTTAGGCGTTGTCAAATTATTGTTGGACGCCGGTGTTAACCCTCGGAAAGCCAACGTTAACGGCGAAGAGCCAATCGACCGTGTGAGCGACGACACAGATAACGCAGAAGAGATCCGAGCCGCTCTTATGGCCGCGCGAAAGCGGGCGGGTGAGCGGCGGCGCACCTCAGAAGAGCACCATTCGCACCAAGATCAAGACGCCAGGGATTCCCACGCGCCAGATAGCCCACGGTATTCGCCTGCTACAAACGCTGCGTCAGGACGAAGATCGGGAACTGTACGCGCAACAAAGACCCGAAATGATTTGCTATATATGCCCCTCGATGACAAGACACTTCGACAGGCAGCCGGGCGAGGAGATGAGGAAACTGTCGCCAGAATCCTACAGGTGAAGGAGGGATATAATGATCCCGAGTCCATGGTCGCTGCGGCAAGAGGTGGCCACGATTTGGTTATCCAGTTACTTCTTGGTCTGGGGGAAGCCAACCCTGATCCAGGGCCCATATCATCCGTACAGCCAGAATTTGCAACCCCAATACTCGCAGCAATTGGACAGGAGAACATCAAAGTAGTCGAGTTGCTCTTGGAGCAGGTCGGGTTTGATCCCACAAGACGGTTCAAGGGCGAGACCTACTACGAGATTGCGCGACGCCGGGCAGGCCCCAATTGGAAAGATGAGGAGCACATGCTAAAGAACGCTTACGACGACTACAAGCGGAACCACAAAGACTCTGCCAAGACAAAATCACCCAGTCGACGTGAACGAGAACGCGGTGATCGTGAAGAGCGCGAGGCCAAGCGCGCGAGACGAGTTGAGACAAAGGACAAGGACGATTCTCGACTGCACAAAAGAAATCTCTCTAGTCCCGAGCCGAAAAAGAAGTCTATCGCTGCCAAACTTACGAGTCCGAAAGAAAAACGAAGATCAAACTCTATTACAAATCACGGAGACGAAACCCTCTCAAAACGCGGCCCCGGGCGGCCCCGCAAAGAAGACCGTGTCCCGTCTATCAATGTTTCGGACCGCGAATTATCACCTACTTTATCCCATAAGCAGCTCAAAGCCAAGCACGTTGATTCTGATGCTGCTGGCGTATCATCAGAAGGGGAGACTGTCAAGCCTAGGAGGAAGCTTGTGTCCAAGGGCGAGCTTCGAGGAGAACGAGAGCGGCAACGACGCACTAGTATGGTGTCAAACGCCTCGTCCTTGAAGGACCCCCCGACAAGTCCTCACGAGTCGAGACACGAGGAATCAGCCGACAAGCACGAGAAACACGACAAGCACGACAAGAACAGAGTGGATAAGCTGTCTGAGAAATATCATGATCGAACAAAGGCCCTCAAAAGAGATGAATCTCGGGATCGGCTGTCAGTATCTGGCGACGGATCAACTAAGAGACACCGTGCTAGTGTCACGCCCGATCGACCTAGTAATGGTGATAAGGATGACAGCGAAGCCCCCCCCAAACGACGACGACTAGATAGCGAGATGAAGGAGAAGCGACCGAAACAAGCCTTGTCTTCCGACGAGAGACCTCGCAAGTCTAGCAACCTTCAGGATTGTTCCAAGTCATCTCCTAAACCGAGCCACAAGAAGCAGGACGACGACCGACGCGAAAAGCGTGCCAACTCTCACCGCGCCGATACTGATCGAGCCAGCAGCATCGAAAAGCAGATTCATGTCAAGTCAGAAGATACGGATGTGGAGATGCAGGATGCTGATTCGATAAGAGCGGTATCAGAGTCGGAACTACAAGCAGCTCGAGCCAAGGAGGCGAGAGAGGCTAAGGAGGCCGAGCAGGAGAAGCAACGGCAGGTCGAATTAGAAGAGTCAAAGAAAAAGGAAGAGCTTAGGAAGGAAGAGGAGCGTAAGCGTGTCGAAGCTGAGGCAGCGAAGAAGCTTGAAGAGGAAGAAGTTCAGAAGAAGGCGGAGGAAGAGGAGAAGAAGCGGAAGGAGGAAGCGGCAGAAAGGGAGAGAGTTCGCAAGGAGCAAGAAGAGCGCGAAACCGAACGCAAACGCAAAGAAGAAGAAGAGCGCCGACGACGTGAGGAGGAGGAACAACAGCGACGCGAAGCTGAAGCAAAGGTACGCCGGGAGGAGGAAGATAGACAACGAGCTGAAGCGGAGAGGAGGAAGCAAAAAGAAGAAGATGAGCGAAGACAGCGAGAGGAGGAGGAGAGGCTGCACCGCGAGCAACTTGAGCGTGAAGCTGCTGAAGAAGCCCGCCGTCAACGGGAGGAGGAGGAGCGCAAGGAGCGCGAGCGTCGAGAACGTGCGCACCGTGAGGATATGGAACGTAAACGGGCTGCTCGTGAAGCGGAACAAAAACGGCATCGCGAGGAGCAGGAACGTATCCGCCTCGATAAACTCCCTCCCCTTTTGCGATGGCTAGATACATGTCCAAACCCCAAGCTTCCTGTCTTCGCCGAGAAGTTCAAGCAGATGCAAGGCTGCCGATACGATACAATCCGGCAAGACGCTAATGGCACGCCCGAAGGCCGTGAACAATGGGTACTCAACACTCATGCTGCTCTGCTGCTTGGCGAGAAGGATTTGGATCTCTCCCGATGTAAGTCTACTGGCTATTGTGTCAAGGCAACCACTAACACTTTCCTAGACACGGCTTGGGAACGCGCTCCCGTCTCCCAGCTGGCCAAGCTGACGCTTTGGCGAGTTGAATGGCGTCTTTACTCTCTTCTCAACGAGAAGCTTTGGGATCTTGGTCGCCAGCTGCCTGAATACTATGATGATGAGGATCCTTCCGAATTGTGTTTCCAGACAAAACAGCGATTAAAGGAAGAGGCCTGGGAGAGATTCCGCAACATGGACATGTTCTTTGTCAAGGTAAATCTAAAGATTTTAACAATGAAGCGCGGACTACGATGCTAACTCAGTTTAGGTATCGGATCTGATGTATACCATCCCCCACATCCCACATCTTCGTCACATCCAGCTTGCGGTCGAATACCGCGAACTCTTGGAGTCGGAAGCGCAGAGCATGGGATGGGCAATATGCCAGAAGTGGAAGCAAGATCCAGATGCTGGTCGCTTCCATGGATTAGCTCCCCGATGCAAATATTATCTCAACGGAGTTTTTGTCGGCGAAGACATGCCTCAACCCGCACAGACAAGTAGAACGCCGTTCAACGACAAAAAGGTGCCTCGACGTGGGTTAGTACAAGTGTTCCCAGACGACCCAGATTATACTCGAATCTGTGTTGAACAAGGGCTGGAGCATTTAGTCAATGGCCACCTCAGCCCACCCCTTGTCATTGGCATTCACTCGTCACCCATCAGCCAAAAGTCGATGATTTCAGGTGGACCTGGTATGAACGGCACAACCAAAGCGCTAACACCAGGATCGACGACGGAAAGCTTGACGACATCGACCGCCGGTCACGAGGTACTCACAAATGGCATCAACGGCAACGGTCACTCACGCCATTAATAACGATTGAGTCCCGGACACACGATTGAACCCACTTATTATATTATTGCTTCGAGTTTCTCTATTAGTACAACGGTCATTGGCGGCGCTGTTACAGACAAGAGACATGGCGTGAATTCATTTTTTGTCAACAACTGGGGATGAGGAACCTACCTACTCATGAGGATTGGATCGGAATACAACAAAGGCGTGTTTGCACAAGACGCGGTAAAGTTAGAGGCGAATTGGATGATTGATTGTCTGAAAGGTTAGCAGACGATGCCGAGGGCTACGCAAGATGTTTTGCGTGATTCTTGTTATGAAGAGGCATGACTTTGATTGGTGTCAGTAGACAAGCAACACACGGTTGAAGGAGAGACTAGCGTTGGTCTCGTTAGCAGACAAACTTTTGCCAATTCTGTATGTAACAAGCAACAAAACATCAACAAAAACGGAAAAACTCAATGATAACAATTATCTAAGTCTTTTGGTGAAGGAAAACATATAGATACGGCACAGTATGGTACAGTATAACTTGCAAAACACCTGCTTGAGTCTTATTGGCTGTGAAAAAGGAAAAGGGAAAAAAGGACGGACACTGGCTGACATCACTCTTGTGGAGAAGGGTAAAAATTTACCCCACCATCCTGACAACTTCAACCCACGCATTTACAGTTTCTTTACAATTTATCACCAAAAGTTCCCGTTGACCGCGAATTGGGCCACGAACCCCGACATCTCAGGCCAGACCCAACAAGAAATTTGATTTGAGGTTGCAGTTGCAATCATGGCGACCACAGTGGACAAGGTATGACGAGTTGCTCCCACCATCAGGCTGCATCTGGAACAAGTTTGCTAACCCCAGTTCCCCCACCAGATCAAAGACATTGAGGCCGAAGTACGTGATCTCCGTTCCAAAGTCTCTCGTCAGCGATACCAGAAATGGCTCTAACTTGTCTAAACAGATGGCCAAAACCCAAAAGAACAAGGCGACGTCGTTCCATTTAGGCCAGCTCAAGGCCAAACTGGCCAAGCTTAAGCGCGAGCTGTTGACCCCCAGCGGCGGTGGTGGAGGTGGCGGCGCTGGTTTCGATGTTGCCAGGACTGGAGTCGCCAGTGTTGGCTTCATTGGTTTCCCTTCAGTGGGCAAGAGTACGCTCATGAGTAGACTGACAGGTCAGCATTCGGAGGCCGCCGCATACGAATTCACTACCCTGACCTCAGTGCCTGGTCAGGTTGTCTATAATGGTTAGTCTCTGCGATATCTCCTCCACCTGTCCACCTCTGCCCAGCGGGTGCGGCTTGATGCCCGATCCCTCGGTGCGAGAGCGGCTATCTCGTGCTCCAAAACATCACGGCTGACCCGCATTCTCTAGGCGCCCCCTTGCAGATGATCGACCTTCCCGGTATCATTGAGGGTGCCAAGGACGGTCGTGGTCGAGGTCGACAAGTTATTGCTGTCGCCAAGACTTGCCATTTGATCTTTATTGTATTGGATGTCAACAAGCCTCTGACGGACAAGCGCGTGATCGAGTCAGAACTCGAAGGTTTTGGGATCCGTATCAACAAGGAGCCTCCGAACATCACTTTCAGGAAGAAGGACAAGGGTGGCCTCAATATCACCAGCACCGTGCCCCTGACCCATATTGACCATGGCGAGATCAAAGCCGTCATGAGTGAGTACCGCATCAACTCTGCGGATATTACAATCCGATGCGACGCTACTGTCGATGATCTGATCGACGTTCTCGAGGCAAAGAGTCGAAGGTAAGGCCGCCGGAACCTGTGACAAACACGCATACACCCGAGGTCAGGCGAGTATCGGTTTGCTAACATGTTGACCTATCAGTTACATTCCTGTGGTTTACTGCCTGAATAAGATTGATTCGATCAGCATTGAAGAGCTCGATCTCCTATACCGAATCCCTAACGCTGTGCCCATCAGTTCCGAGCACGGATGGAACATTGACGAGCTTATGGAGGCTATGTGGGATAAACTCAACCTTGTTCGAGTGTACACAAAGCCCAAGGGAAAACAGCCTGATTACTCGCAGCCCGTTGTTCTCCGATCTACGCGCTGCACCGTTGAAGATTTTGTAAGTCAGCTCAGTCTGTGGCGTTGATTCACTTCTTCCTGCGGAGCCTCATATTGAAGGCGATAGTGGTAACATCGGATTGCTAACGAATTTGGCGCCCAGTGTAACGCCATTCATCGAAGTATTACGGAAGTATTCAAGACCGCCATTGTGTACGGCAAGTCTGTCAAGCATCAGCCGCAACGAGTTGGCTTGTCACATGAACTATGTGACGAGGATGTTGGTAAGTCGCCCCGAAGCCCCTGATAGCAACCCTCAACCCTACCAGCCGCCCAAACACGGATTGAGAAGGGGGGCAAGCAGCTTAGGCCGTCGTCAAGCTTGATCTGCCCGATGCAGTCGGGATCTCGCTTCGCCGACCGGCTAAGGCGCCCACCATCCCAGTCTGATTTGTTGGATCTAAGCGGTTGGGGCTTGTGCTAAACGCATGGCAAATACTAACCGTTGCAAGTGACCATTGTTAAACGATGAAGAGACATGTTGTGGAGATTGAAGGGGACGACCCAACGCCAACGCCAACGCCAGAGACTTGGTGAGCCGGACAAGTTGGATTGCCGCTTCGTATCAGATTGTTCTCGTAGGCCATGGCCAACCACCCACCAGTCTGCAACTTTGGTTTAACCCCCCTGTGGCTAATGAGAACAAAGAGGAAGAAACCACGCAGACCAGGGGGGCATGGGATGAGATGACGATTACGACAGGGTCAACGAGGACAGGGCTGACAATGGATGCACGGCTACAAACAAGTCTGGCTGACAAGAAGTTACTATATTGACCTGGTCTGGGCCAGACATGATAATGATCAGCGCAATAGTTTCCGGGGAGAGTCAGAGGTGGCGTGCACACGCTGATGGGCCGAGAACAGGGGAGAGGAGAAATTTTAGGTCGAGGGTAGACGATTATGGACAAGGGACGGGCAAGATTTTTAAGATGAGATGATGGATGGCCACACGGAGTTAGTAGGGATGAGATTTACAACAAAGCTATGCTATCTCCGGGTTGACGGCCGGGATGAAGAAAGAAAGCAACGCGGATACTGCACCAACAGCAGAGACAAACTCGGCAGTTGGCATAGTCGATTCTTTGATAATACAACCGAATTGATCAAGATACATCTGGCGTTTTGGCTGTTACCATTCAAGGATTATGACACCTTGGTAGATATTCACGCAGGCGGTCGAGAGAATTCTGGACAGAGCGGGGATATCTCCAAGAAGATGAGGTCTGCCAAATTTACGATGCTTACTGTCACAAACTATGATAAGTGTAAGTAGCTAGGGTAACTATTTTGTGATGGATAAGATGATATTACATGATGCCAACAGTTCCCATGAAGGATTTGTCTATTATATTGAGAGTTTTAGTTGTATTCATCTTGATCAAAGCCTCAAGACGCCACCATCTGATGTCAAACTCGCAATGGGATGCAGTGGTTCGACCTGCATAACCGAGGGCCTCTTGATCTGCGGCCGGATTTCCCAGCAGAAGCGTGGGATGCAGCGAAAGTGCAATCAAGGCCGGGGGGTGTGCCGTGCCGTGCCTGAGCCTGAGCTTGAGCCTGAACAAGGTCTTTTGTTTGGTTGTTTTGACCTTGCATGGCGGCGCTTAAAGAGACGAAGGGGAGCACACATTGGCTTTCCTAGGGTGGTTTAGGGCCTTTTTACATGCGTCAAAGTTGTTTGTTTTGTCCGATCATGCCACGCCTTGTCGGACATGAGAGAATATAAGAGCATTTTGAAGTTGACAAGACATGATGAAAAGTGGCAATTGTCTCTGGTCGACGACGACCTAAGGGCATAACATAGCACAACTAGGTACCTTGCCTTGCCTCTTTACCTAGCCTGCCTATGTATGCACTTGAGTAGATACATACATACATACATAC
>JABFAK010000310.1:0-77143 GCA_013266265.1 Fusarium sp. NRRL 66182
TCCTGGTCCTCAAAGAGATCCCATCATGCCACCAAAAAAAGTCGTCGATGACGTCGCCTCTGCCCCGCCATTCTCCAAAGTGCCAGAGCTCACACGCGCCTCCACACAAGCTCGCTCTCCCCCAAACGCACACTGCCTCGTTGCCTCGTCACGATCAATCTCGGTGTCGTCATTCCTACTGGTTGGTCATTTGCCTCTTTATAAACACCTCTCTGCCCTTTTTTTACGCTCATACTTTCCCTCTACAAGCCTGATTGATACCCCTCACAAGCAGCACACAACAACGCAACACATTCACCATGTCTGCCAACTCTACCATTCACGTCAAGAACATCGCTTCGTCGACCAGCGACGGCGAGATCAGGGACTTTTTCAGCTTCTGGCAAGTTGATCTCATCATGCACTCCCCGGGCTTCGCAGCTAACACATCTCCAGCGGCAAGATTGCTGATCTCAAGGTCACCCAAGAGGGCGAGACCAAGTCCGCAGAGGTCATTTTCGAGAAGGAGACGGCCAAGAAGACTGCTCTCCTCCTCCACAACACCCAGCTCGGCCCCAACCATCTCGAGGTCACCAGCGCCGGTGCCGACGTCGACGACGATGCTGCCCACCCCACTAAGAATGCGGACCGCGACTCGGACGAGATCACCCAGGAGGAGAAGCCCCGCGCCCGCATCCTGGCCGAGTACCTCGCCCATGGCTACGTCGTAGGCGACGCCGCCATCCAGCGCGGTCTCGAGCTCGATGCCACTCACAACGTCTCCAACCGCTTCCTTTCCACCCTCCAGGGCCTCGACGAGAAGTACCACGCCACCGACCGAGCAAAGGCTACCGACCAGAGCTACGGTATCACCCAGCGCGCCAACAGCCTCTGGCTGGGTCTGAGCTCTTACTTTGAGAAGGCCTCCAACACACCCACTGGCAAGAAGATCGCCCAGTTCTACACCGAGGGCAGCCGACAGGTCCAGGAGGTTCACGCCGAGGCTCGCCGTCTTGCCGATCTGAAGAAGGAGGAGCACGGTGGAAGTGCCTACAAGGCTTCTGGTCTTGAGAAGGTCTTTGGCAAGGAGAAGACTTCCGGTACTGCTGCACCCGAGGCCGGCACTGGTACCCTCGGTACATCAGTTCCTGCCGCCCCTACGGAGAACGTTCCCAATGTGAGCGCTCCCGAGGGTGGTGAGAAGCACTGAGTCGATCAAAATTGGCGGACGGTATAATTAAGTAAGGAGGGAAGTTTCTTAGCTCTTGATGAGATAGTATTATTGCGGCTTTGTTGCAGCCTGTTATGAATTGTTACGACCTTTACGCATTGCGCACAAACATGAAAAATCCAAGATGATTTCTTAATGCACTTGTTCCGATCAAGAGTAACCCAGTATATGCGCTTTACATTTAAATAACAGTCTCTATAGCAGCAGTCACCTTGATGGCCGGTCTTTAAAGTATGATCATCCATGGTGGATGGCTAGAAAGTGAACATCGGCGACACTTCATGAGGAGTTGAGACATAGCACACGCAATTACACACAATCACATGCAATTTTATATCGTAGGATAACGCAAAAGAATTATATCAGTCGTGATTTATTAATTCTATCCATACAGCAGGGTCCATCAAGTCATGTATCCATCGTGGAATCATTTGTTCTGTAGCTGGCGTTAGCAATTGACCGGACAAAAAGCTTGTATATTTCGAGGAAACTGACTATTTCTCGGTCTTGGAGAACTTCTCTTTTAGCTCATCCTCGGTGATACTCTTGGGGTTGGATGTGAGGTTCTATATAGACGTTACTACATCATCAACAACTAGGTTTGTTCGAGGCGTCTCACGTCGAGCTGACCCTTGGGGTCCTTGTCGTCGGTCTTGTTGATGCCGTGACCAGAGGCAGGGGGATCCTGCTGCTGGCGGCCGCTCTGCTGCTCAGGGGAGGGAGATTGGCGTCCTTCAGGCATGATGGTGATTTGTTTATTTGGTGGGTTTTTTAAGGTGATGTAGTTGAGTTGCTTATGTGTGGTTGAGTGGAATGGTTGAAGAAAGAAGAGAAGGAGTTGAAATAAGTAAGAAGAAGCAGAGCAAAGATTATGATTACAGATTGACGTCGCAAGTGGGAGTGCATGCCGTCATAGAGGATTACATCATGGGCAGGACAGAGATCGAGATGGTGTTTTTGATGGAGTCGCAAGATGCGGGCCAATGGTTTTTTGAATTGTGTGATTATCCAGAGTCTAGATACGGGCCTTTTTTCCTTTTCCTTTTTTATTCAGGAACCTGAAGAGTTGTTGTTTCTTGGCTGGTTGGTGTGAAGCTGCCAATGAGCTCCCCACTTCCTTGGATTGAGGCTCAGTTGAGCAGCTTCACATGCTTTGTTGGGCTGCTTTGTGATCTTGATTAGAGCATACAAGTTATAAGTACCAACATTATAATACTGCATGTTGGTTTGTACAGCTCCTGTTGTAGCAATTGATGCCAAGTCTAGGTGGATGGATGAATATTACAGAGTAAAAACAACTTCATGATATTACAATATCTACCTAACGCAACACCTGATCGTTTTCCTTAAGAAACGACTTAATATTGACTTTTATAAAAGATATATTTATACCTCACTTACTATGAAATCAACTCTTATGATCAAGTCCACAAGATGACATCTAATTTTGAATCATGCATGCTTCAAGCCCCCATTTAGGGTAGACAGTCTGTCAAAGCAGCTCCATGCCACCAGTCGGAAGCTTCCAGTGGATCCCCTAGGGGACTTGCTTTAGCGGCCACTCCATCGGTGTAAAGGGCCCCGTGCTAGTGGCCGGGCCGCTAAGCCCCGCACCGATTGTCAACTGGAACGCGAGCCCAAACGGCTCAACTTCCAAGCACGCGTTGGTCCCTTGGCGAACTCTCATCCTTTCTTTCTTATTGAACCAGCCATAACCAACCAGGAAAACAACATCTTCATGACCGGCATGCCGGACCTCAACTCGGTCCCCCCTTCACCACATTCTCTTGCGGCATCTCGCCGTCAGTCTACTAACCAGATGGCTGCTGCACCGCTAGATGCCGCTTCGCCATCTCTCAACATTCTCCCTTCGAACCAGAATACTGTCAACCACTCTCACTCACCGTCTCTTCCGTCGCCGGTGCTCAACGCTTCACAGCCACCTACTCATGCTTCTGGGGCACTCCCAGCTGACCCGGGTGTTGGGCCAGGACCTGGGCCGATACGACACCCTCGTCCGTTGACCGCCGCCGAACTTCATCTTCAGCTTGAGAAAGAGCAAGAGGCTGTTGTGAGTACTTGAATTCCATCATGATTGACTCCCAGCATCTGATATACGCCCAGGTCAACCGCCTGACTCGCGAGCTGTCCCTTCTTCGAGCTGCCCAGAATGCTTCCGTCGTTTCAAACACATCATCCACGTCTGCCGCCAATTCATCCCATGATGTCGCAGAACAGTCTCTCCTCTCAGGATCGGGCTTCTCTATTCCCACTGCTCGACACCAACGAACCTCATCGACCACGTCACAGGGCATTGGCAACCAGCAGTTGTCGTCGTCCTATGAAGCACGAGTCCATGCCCCTCGCCCTTCACAGGCTACCCCTCTCTCGCGGCAGGATAGTGCCACCTCCCGAAGGAGTCTAACAAACTCGCCTGGTCCGCAACACAGCAGTCTCGACCCCTCGAGCTACTTCCAGCACCAACGGATTCCTCCGCCCACGTCAATCCCGCCCAGCTCAGTGGGTGCAACTCCCGGAAGTCTGAGCGAGCAACTGAGCCCGGGAATGATGCCGGCAACCATGCGGTACGAAGAGACAGTATTTTACAGAAACGAACTAGAGAATGCCAAGCGAGAGAATGATGCCCTGAAGCGAAAGGTTCGAGAATTAGAGAGACAGGTTCGCCAGCGAAGGGCCAGTGACGCAAGCCGACCCAGGAGTGAGAGTGCAAGCACCACCGCCAGCATCAGCACCACGCCGGCTGGAGGTGTTGGCAATAGCATTGCGCCGCCTCGAGAAGGAGGTCTTGTCCGACCAGGCGGCGAAAGGGAGCGAGGCATGACGGCACAGAGCATTGCTAGTGTGGCCAGTGTCGGCGTTGGTGTTCCCGAGGAGGAGCTCAAGGTTGGTGAGAGCGCTGCTAGTGCTGGGGTTGCACCTAACACGTAATGGTCCGAGATATGAGTGTTACTATGGAGGTTCTCCAAGGAATCTCCTTGTTCGTCTGAGCAGCAGGCTAACAAACGGCCAAGAAATGAAATTACGAACCGGCACTGGCGTTGGATGAACTTGGAATTATTACAAGAGCTGCAAGTATGCTACTACACTTGAAAAATGCGTTGTTTTCACCACCACTGCACCCGTTACTTGACCCCCTGTTCTCTGTCTTGGAAGTGATGAGCGTCGACGTCAATCATCAGTACACTGCCTGCATCTAAAGTGCATCCCATTCTCCTCTGGCCACTTGATAGACAGCGACTCTGCCCTCTCAGCAATAGTCCCCCAATACTCAAATCCAGAGGGGTCCCAAGAGCCAAACGGATTCTGAAGGGGATCTTTGCTGTTGATATAGTTCAGGACCAGCCTTTCTAGAATAATCCGCGGCTCTTCGATCTCTGGATGGCTTTCGTATGCTGGAAAGACAGCAAAGCGATGGAGCTTGACCTCTGGGTTTCTGGCAGCATACTCGATAACTCGGAGAACTTCTAGATCGCCTCGACAGTTGTGCAGTAGGATATGTCGGAGTGATGTCGCATGGCGTGCTATAAACTGCTTGAACGGCTCACCCAAGAAGGTAATCTGGACAAAGGAGAGTTTGATGGTTCTGAGATGATGCCATTTGACGTTGAACAAGTTCTCCAAACTCCAACCCGAGTGGCCGAGAGGACGGCCAGGAAGGCTACCGCGACTTGTGCACCTCCATCGAACGGACAGCTCGCGAAGATTCACTGTAGATTCCAAGAAGAATTCAAGGGCAGTGCCAGATGGCTCACGGCAGCACCAGTCGCCCCCAATGGTATCAGTCTGGAGGTCAAGCTTCACTAGACCTCGCAAGGCACTCGCCCATTCATAGACGTAGCGGTGGCCTAGACTTTTGGTTTCCGAGACGCACACTCTCCTCCACTTGCATGCTAGATGCTTTCTAGGGAGCGACTTGAACATTGTCGCGGGATGGCGCTCCGAACGCCGGTGTAGCCACCGCATGTAGTTGAGAGGATCCTGGCATCGTAGAGAGGTGATTCGGGATTGGGGGCGACACAAGGCGGGCAGGAATGCATACACGAGTCCGTTGATGTCTTGCTTTCTGGTAACGGAGCTTTCAGGGCCCAGTTCAGAGGTGAAGGTGTGTAGATTGGGCAAGGCGTCGACACAAGCCAAGAAGCTGCGGCGGTAATGCTTGACATGGGCCTCAAAGCCAACGTCTGTGTGGATGTGCCCATGTAGATCATTGTGCGTCTCACGAGTCTGAGACGTGATCCAGACCAGTTCCTGGACATGAGGTGCGATGTGAGAAGTGGAAGCAACAGCCTCTAGTCTCTCGAGATGTCTCTCGGCAAAGGTAAAGTGAATCTTGCGGAACAAGCGAGGAAGGATTATGCCGTTGAGGTGAGGCCAGCACAGACGCAGCGCGGCGAGGGTTTGGAGAGGGAGGTCATCGATGATGGAACCGATGAGTTCGGGAGGGAGGGTTTCAAGCGTAGCATATTTGTGAGGAACAATCGGGCACGACATTTGAACTACAGCTTGGGAGGGAATAGAAGCATGGGAGTGGTATGAGAAGGAGTGAAGTTTGTAAACATTTGTGAGTTATGAGTTAGGAGTCAAGAGTCAGGAGTCAGGAGTCAGGAGTTGGATAGAAAAACATGGATGTGCAGCCAGCAAACACTAGGAAAACAGTGTGATTGAGTAGGATGTTTACCCATGAACGGCTTCCAACATTCAATATGAGCCTTGTTTCATGTCAAGTGTAATGCCGCAGTGTTGCTGCGAGTTCTACGATAGAGGTAGGTTGCCATGGTAGTCGTTTTCACTACCTATGCATAAAGGCGTCGGATAACAACAGGAAAAAGCAAAGAAAAAAGAAAAAAGTACGAAACCAGCGCAGCAAGCCGGACAAAAGATGTAAATAGCCAACAATTATTAGGTATAAACGGGTTGAGCTGTGAACAGCCGCGTGTTTTTGAGGTTGATTGCCGATACACGGGTTTGTTTTGTATGGTGGTGTCGGGAAGCTACATGAGTAATCTCACGATATGTGATGTGTACTCAGCTGGACAGAAGATGCATAGTGTCGATCAAAGCCTCGTACTTTTGCTGAGAACTGCAGTGAATACTTGCAAGCGATATGCAGCCCCGTCAGGTGTTTATCACTGCATTTCCAGTTGTAATAGACGGGTAATTATCGACAACAAACAAAGAGCTTCTTGTCTCGAATCATTGTCTATGCTAACAAAGGGACATCAATCACGACTCAACGCATCGTGTAGTAGCTTGATCAAACACATGGCTCATTATAGAGAAAACCCCCAAAGCTCGTTTTGCTATATGTATGTACACAGAAAACAGAAACACGCCCTTGTTTTGGTCGTCCCAATCCAATCCGCCAAACCGTCCCATGACATAGATCAAACAGCAAATATATGCACCAGCCAGATGATCCCACGCCGATTGAAACTACTTGTCGACATGTTCGACTCCGGCTTCACGCAGCATCTTAGCCGTGCTTGGGGAGCCCTTGCCAGCATGTTCCGCGTCAAAGTCGATGCCCGCTTCCTCGAGCAGCAGAGCAACCTTTGTCTCGACAGCCTGCTTGACGGGAGCCTTCTTGGCCATTTCGATAATCTTCTTGAAGGTGACCTTGTTCTCCAGGTTCGGCAAGACCTTGTATGCTGCTTTCAGAGCAATCGTGTAGACCTGCGCGGTGCGTGCTCTGTCGTGGATGATGGTGACGAGTTTGTTGATGTGCCCCTTGCCGAGGGAGACTTTCTCCTCCAGCTCGCAAACCCGACTCTGGGCGTACTCGTTCTTGTTGCTGATGACGTGGACTTGCTGTCGTACCTTGACGAGCTCGTCCTTATAAGCCTGGCAGTCCACCTTCCAAGCGTCGACGAGAATGTGCAGACCCAACATGTCACTATCCTTCTTCTCGAGCATCTGCTCGTAGTTGTTGCCAAGACCTCGGAGGAACTGCACCTCTGCTGAGCACCACTCGCTTTGAGTGCGGAGATGCTCAATCTCTGCCCTCTGCTCCTCGCATGTCTGGCGGAGCTGGTTGGCTTCGGCGACGATGGCTGCCACTTGGTCGGACATGTTGGGCACGGCTATTTCTGGCACGGAAATCTCCAGCAGAGACAGCTCTGATTCGGACATGTTCTCGGGTCGCTTCTGAGATGTGAGAATCGATCCGGGGGCGATGAGAAATCGAGAGTGGTGAGAGCGTCAAGTCTCCTAAGCGGCGGTTAGTGCACCATGTACAAGACTGACTTATTCAACGCCTTCTAGGTACTTGCACGCGTGATCAACAAAGAGCTGAATAATCCATTCATCTGCTATTCACTGCTCAACGCGACAACGCACCTGTCAGGCAGCTGTCCCTTCAAGTTACAAGCCCAGCGTCACTTTGCCAATCTCAGTGATAGCAAACAACCAACACTGCTATCTATCTTTCTGCCAGGTCACTTAGAAGAGACCAAAAACCAGCACTTGCGGAGCTTAACCAGCCCTCTTGCATTTATCATCGTCTTAACCATATCCTGTTCTACCCCGACTCTGCCATATCTCTCAGAACTTTCGGGCCTTGACGACACACCCTCCTACAGAAGATCATGTCTTGAACCGCATAGAAAAGACAGCATAGTATATACACTACATCATGAGCGGTCTATAGTGTATAGACCCACGGCATGGTACTTCTAGATGATCCTACTACAGTCCTCCTGCTCACTGATCATCGACTACCTGTCTTCGATCGATGCAGACGATATACACAGACCCCCGTTTAACTCTTGAACAATGCAGCTATATATAAATTATACCTTGCAGGCGAGTCTCCCAACAGGGCCAGTTCTGTTAAGAACAACCCTCGCCGAACAAAGCGACTTTGAGACTGGATTCTTGAGGCCAATGAGCCTTGCATATCAACCCAATTTACTCTTATCCAAAACTCCCTTGAAGGCCTCCGCAGCACAATCCCGGAGACATACGCTATAGGTCAACACCGATATATACAGCTTGGCACACGTACCTGGAGCTTCATGAAGGGACCGTCAGACAGCGCTGTATCACCCCCCTTGACAGCAAGAAAACAATACCCGCAACCTATCGAAACCCGTTGATATTCTCAATGCTTACCTCGACGTTCCTACTCGCTCCCGCCTCGACAAGATTGTCACTGCCCTGGAGAAGCCTAGGCTGATTCCCGCACTCGAGCCCCTCCGTGCCCGTGCGTATACTGAATTCCCTTCTGAAACCAAAGAATATGTGGAATTACTCAAGAAACGACGTATAACGAAGGAGACTTACACTCTAGTCAACCTTGGTTCAACATCCCTGAAGCCCCAAGACAGCTCCCTGGTCGAGGCATAGTACCTACGACGACCCAATGGATCGTACGCCAACCTGAAGGCTCTCTTCCAAACCAATATCGGATATATGCCAGGGCTATATTGCCATGCTCAATTTCAAAACCGAACCTACTTTAGAGACCTCAGAAAACACCATCATGCTACATGAAACCTGCCTGGTCTTTGGCAATCGGACTCAAGCTAAGAAACTGGTGCTGAAGAGGGGTCTGGAGGTTGATGATGAACAGTACCCCATAGGGAACACTATTCGACAGAATACATAATTGTGGTCAGATTCTGTTATATGATTCAGTAATCATATAACGGTAGCAATAGCATCAGCATCTCATATTTCAGTCCGATGCTTTATACACACAGCATTGATTTCCCCGTCAGTAAAAATGGAATAAAATAAAGCATCTAAAATGGGTATCGTATTCTAGAAGTAAAGTAAAAACATGCCTCTCTAACCAAGAACCACCTCTCCTAGCCTCTCCTTATCATTCTATGACACGTTAGAATTTGCCAAAATATGACTTATAGGAAACCCATTCGCAACAGCAGCTCCCTCTAGGCTCTTTAACCAGGGCGCCCCGTCTGCTTCTGGGACGGGTCGATGAGAAAGACGGCAGTCGACAAAGATTGAATCGTCCAGGTACTGCCAGTCTGATATCTCGACTGCGCACTCGGAGAGGGAACCCGGGAATGGCGATGAGCTGAGGGCGGCGCACGTCCATGCCATCTGCTGTAGGATCTCAATCATTGTGTGCGTCCAGGCCGACACGCTGAGACGTATGAAACCGTCCTCGACCTCTATATGAAGCAGACGGAGACCCGGGCACAGAAAAGGCTCGTCAGTGCCGTCCCAGATGGACATTCCAGTGAATGAATGACCTTCACAGCTAGATGTCAACGCTTCTTTTACGGCGTCTTCCATACAGCCCAGAAGGAGTAGACCACATTTGGGCCACTGACTGGTCGTATACTCAGATACAGTGGTGTAGACGCAATCATTGGCAGTGCCGGTAATCGCTGGCAGCGAGCCCATCTTGACAAGGTGAGGGTCTCTAATGTCATGTACATGTCCAAATAGTTGGCACTCAAACTTGAACTGGATGATATGAAAGCCATCGCTGGGGGGTCGGCAGGGCCGCTTCAGCAACACTTCCCAGACAGCTGACTCCATCATGTGCATTTGTACGTGGTGGGGAGAGACGAGGACCTCCCGAATCCTCGAGATGAGATGCTTTGCCGAGTTTCCCCTCGTGATGTATGTATGAAGAGACCGCGCAATGTCCTCGGGCGATCCGCTGGGGGAACGCGAAGCGTATTCTCGGTTGAAGTAACTGCACAGCAGCTGGAGTGCAACTGGGAGCTCGATGCCCCGTGCAGTCTCCGACCATGTCGCTGGTCGGCGCGAGATGCCGGGCCCAAGCTTGTCAAGGATGCATCGAGTTGCCTCAGGGCCGTTGAGTATGAGTATTATCTGGCAGATGGGTCCGTCAAAGAGCTTCTGGATCTGCTCCGTCAAGTCTGGGTTGGAGTGGTAGTAGAAGGCCCAGAGCTCATCCCACAGCTTGTGCGTAAACTCGGATAGAAGCCGATCCAGAACTCGATCAATGTTGACGCGGACCTTTTGCTCTGGGAGATAGTAGTGGGTGAGAAGCTCGTTATTCAAGCCATCGGCGAGGGCTGCGGCAAAGGAGGCAATGAGCGCGCCAGCGATCAGAGGCGGCACCAAAACCGCAGCGTTGTTTGGCGACTGTGCAGTTCTCGGACTTCTTCCGGGCAGAGGAGGCGGCTTGATGATGTTCAGGATGGAAGTATTCACACCGAGATCGTGCTCGTATAACACGGGGGGGTTCGGTGGGGGCATCGTCTAGTCATTGCGCAGATTTTGAAGGCATTCAGGGAGGGCTTGTGAGGAACTCTGAATCTACGGCTCAACGGCGTAAATTCATGATAGACAATCCATAGTAGCGAACAGTAGAGATGATGTGATGGCTTGCTAGAAAAGGTCTACTATTCCACAAAGAAAAAAAGAAGAGGTTTTTGTTGGTGGTGAAAAATAGCTGGCGTCGCAAGCATCTTGCGTGGCCCCACGGGAGATTGAGTAATTCAATTACTCGGTCACTTACGCCACCCAAAAGGACGACAAAGACGAGTCAAGTAAGGGTTTAAATACGTTGAATAGCCTGGCATAGTATGAAACAATGTAGAGTCCTTGATTTAATTAGAATATCGCTGATATTTTCTATACCGGGGCTCATATTGGGACGTCTTGGTGTTGGTGGCCGTGTAAGTGCCTCGCCTCTTAGTCGCAGAGGCCGCGTAATGAGTTTTTCTTTGTATGGGGCCATCACCGCGCTCCCCCTCTCTCCGTCGTGAATGGACAAGTCTTTTTTTTCCTCTCGAAAACAGCGCTTAATTATTTGTGTAAATGGGATTAAGTAGTGGAGTGAAGAACAATCGTATGCGTACAATGCGTGAGAGTGGACGTTGCGGTAGTTTTAAAGAACCTGAAGTCGCTTAATGAGGCTGAGGCTGTGCAAGCCGGGGACCGTCCACCCTAGAGTTGAGAACAGAACTTGACACAAACTTTGACCATACGTCTACGGCTTGAAGGGAATAGTAGTATCGCTATTTTTGTCAGGCTCCGATCCTATAGTTCATTTTTGCAAGCATATGTTGCTGATCGGCATCCCCCTTGTTAAAATACAACACATCATCTTGCATGGAGAGAACCCGGACTTGGGTATCATATCTCGACTGGGTATTCTCCAACGTGAATCTTGGATGATTGATGTATTGTCTGTTATATTTATCAACCTTCTATAATACGTGGCCGTGTATGCAAAATGTCAATTGACCAGATCCCTTCCTTTTTGTGGCATGTATCCCTACATGGCAGACTGGCAAGTGATGAATTGGCCTTGAAACCACGACTTTGGTTATGGAGTGTGAATGTCGGTTCTTTGAGAGTTGTTGAGAGACGACATTGGAAATATGGGTTGTTGTATCTTTTAGAAACCTGGTTCTGTGTATCATCATCTGCATGCCATTCGGCTGGTTTTGTGGTTTTGGTTCATATGATTTGGTGAGTCGGGTTGTGAGGTCGAGGTCGATTGTAGGTAGGTATTGGAAGTGTATTCGATCGCAAGGTCTCAAAATGACAATACATGAAAACTCCAAATTCGACTCGGTGTATTTCTCCATGATAGACTTTGAGCGGCAACATGACGTTGGCCTCCTCCGCCGCAAATGCTCGAACTCCAAGACGCATGCATATCATGGTTTGATGAAATGCAACCGATGGCGCTTTTATTCCAAACCCTGCAAATTGTTAATTGACAATCATAGCAACAATTCAAGACTCGAAAGCCATTCACCTTGCAATGCCTTGCTATCAAGTCTCGAGATATCTTCTTATCGCCTTGTGCTTTATGCGAAGTCTATAGCTGGAGCATGTCTTCGTTGACCGCATACACGGCTTTTGCACGATCGTAACGGAACAGGCGTCATCGTAGACATGTATTCGTCACATGTGTGATCGGGGCTGGCGTTTTAAAAGTTCGCATGTGGAAAGGGACTTCACGGCGGAATTGACTGGGACGGCGTAAGGGGATCTTGAGGGCGTTCGGTTTGGGCGCATCATTTGTTTGTAGCAGTCGCAGAAATGGCGAGGCTAGGCTCTAAAAACTAACTCGTACTATGCTAATTGAAAAAAAAGGTCGGATGAGGCTGTGGTTGGCGATAACTAGATTGAGATAGAGCATCTGGTCAGTTCATGTCAAGATACCTGATATACCGTTCCTGGCTAATCTTGTCCTGGCAGGCTGGAAATAGAAATTGACGAGTGGTAATTATTCCTTGTCGTATACGCATCTGTCTGCTGCTGCAATTGACTGATAGTTATGACCGCCGTTGAAAGCCGGTGTCGAATTGAGCTTGGACCCTGCGTTGCGAGAATGCGACTCCTGATTCCCTGGGGTGACATTTCGTATCACGTGGAGCTTGTTCCTGAGATGAAGTCATACTACCTGTAGCGCATTTGAGCTGCTGCACGCACTCG
The DNA here is from genome assembly GCA_013266265.1 of Fusarium sp. NRRL 66182. Lineage (NCBI taxonomy): Eukaryota > Fungi > Ascomycota > Sordariomycetes > Hypocreales > Nectriaceae > Fusarium > Fusarium sp. NRRL 66182. Next base: position 12,626 of record JABFAK010000310.1, read on the forward strand.
TTCGCTGAGACGAATTGTTCACTGTGAAGCTGTTGAATTGGACGGAAAAAAAGGCCATGGGAGATGATAATGAGTCAAGAATCGTGCTCGTGATCAAATCGAATCGTTTTAATATGCGAAATCACCCATTTTTAGTCTTAGTTGTTCGTCGGTCGGCGCTCGCCTCTTTGTCGTCTAAAGTGAGCTGACGGTTTAACGTTCCAGTATAGACGGATCCATAGATAGCTGCTGCTGCTGCTGCCGCTGCCGCTTCTGCTCTAACCAAAACCACAAGTCCAGGGGATCAACGGGATCCATCCGGCGTCTCCACTTGATGTCGCCTGTTCCCGGCCCCACTATCGGATGTTGGCGCTGGCCATGTAAGACATGAGGAGAGAGGAAGAAGAAGGAGAAGAAGAAGATGATGATGATAGTGATGTGAAGCTATGAATGAACGAGCAACACTGATGATAGTGAAAAAATAAATAGCAGGGAAACCAACACTCTATCGTGAGGCTGGATGAAAAACGTATGGTACTGATGCCGAAAGTGGAGGGGTGGCCCCCGAGGCAGCGCTGCCCTCTTTATGTGGGAATTGCTTCCTTGTTTGCAACAGCGTCATGAAAAGCCAGGTACACGACCAGCAAGCCAGGTACAAGGGACAAGTCACAAGGAACATGGCACGGGGCCGCTGCCCATGGGGGGACCGACGTATCGGACGCCCTCACGGCAGTACAACCTGGTCTCGACAGCATGACGCTGGTACGATGCCAACGCGAGCGAGGCAAACAGTCTAGGGGAGGTAGATCTCGCGAAATTCCTGCCAGCATGGCATGGTCTGTCACTGATTGACACCATCTGATACCAAGGGCGTCTGCGCATATCAAACGCGAAGCTACGCTACTGGAGCAGTAAAACTTGGCCAGCCAATCGACCCAGCACTTCCCCTCAATTCGCAACCACAAGGTTTGAAACGAGGCGCTGTGGAGGAGGGGAGGGATTTTGTAGTTGAGGTCATCTCTGTCTGCGACTAGAGTGCTCTGGTTACATAGACTGTATACACACTACATACATACATACATACCTATGTATGTATCAACCATCAGGTGAGTTGCGCCAACAAGCGCCAAAGCACGCATCCGCAAGCCGAAGGCTCCGGTTGGCACGAGGAGGGAGGGATGGATGAGGGGCAGCCAACTGACGATCCCTCGTCATCGGCCACGGCTGAATGAAAGTGAGTGCCAATGTTGTTGTTGGTTTGTTCTGATCGGCCACACCCACAGGAATCTGTAACTGCTGCTTCCCCTCCCTAGATCTTGAATCAATGGAGCTTGCTCTCAGCTCATCTCTACGAGCCCGCCTCAAAACAGAATACTATAACCCTTTTGACCGCGGCCTTCCGCGACCGTCAAGCATCGCTCGCTGCATTGAATCACTCGATTGCCGGGGCCCTCCACACGCCACCGACCGATCAGAGTGGATCGTGGACAAGCTTTCCCCGGATTTTGGTCCCCCGCGCTAGCCCAGCTCGGGCTGCAAGCGGGTACCAGACGGGTACGTATAGCGGGTTCTCACCTGCGCTGGATGCAGCGCTAGTCCCGTTGCGGCTACAGGTCTGGTCTGCTGAGCTCCGAGTCAGGGGCGTCACGCCTTTCGTCAGGCCAAAGTCACGCGATCGTCCTACAAGCAGCTGCAATTGCAAGAGGTGGTTATTACGGTACGGTACGGCACGGTACATAGGTACCTTAGTAGCTTTGCTTGTAAAGTAGCATTGCATTGCATGTTTTTTTTTATGAGTTTTAATGAGGGACGGAGCGAGGCGCAGGCGCAACCTCAACCTCGCGCGCACCCCCCTAGGTCGTCCCTTCCCTTAGCATCTATCCCCTTCCGGGTGTGGGCAGTTACCCCGCCCAGTCTGACGACAGCTCAAGAAGGTAATTGAATGGGAGTGGGAAGCCTTGGATGGATGACTGAGGAGTCAAAGCATGCCCATGCCATGCCATGCTATGCCATGACCATGCAAACGACTGCTGTACTTCGGACTTGGACGGCAGGTGCATCCCGTCTGTGCTGCGTTTGCAATAAGTAACAACCCCTTCCCCTCCATCTCGTTCCTCTATTCATCTCCTCTCATCACACATTCAAAGCACAACAAGAACAACAACTCATCGTCACTGATAATCTTCTGCTTTTTGACGTAAAAGGTCCGTGGCCATCCTCCTTCTACCCTTTCATCTTTCCCCTCCGTCATCGACATCTCTAACGTTGCTCCCCTCTTACAGCAGAACCAGCCAACTGTCACAACCAGATCTTCTCGATCAACTCACACAACAACCAACATCATGTCGGAACCTCTCGCCCCTCTCTCAAAGGTCGATTCCGCCGTCCAGGGCCTGTCATCTTCACCACCCGCCAAGGATGACACCAAGAAGGCCGGTCACCGACGGGCCAGCTCAACAGCTCCCGGTGTCATGAACATCAACGATCTCGGTAAGTCGATACACTTGAAAGGGCATCAAGCTCCGTCCGGTATCGGATTTGGTGTCATAAAGGTACAAGACCGCCCGCTGACTTGTTCTGCTGCAGAGGCTCAAGGAATTGATCTCGAGCTCGCTCCTGAGACTCAAAAGACTGGATGGTATGTAACATCAGCCTCATCGTCGACTCCGCACTATGCATCTCGACTTGGGGACACGATTCGTTGATGAGCAACCACTGACTGATATCTTACTATAGGAAGATCAACTCTAGCCCCAACTCGGTAGAGGACCCTGCTATCCTCAAGCTTCACCTATCAAAACCCCCAGTCAAGAGAATCGACCTTCACTTCCCATTAGGAATGGAGGTGACAGCCCGAAACCTAAAGGGTGTGACAATCAAGGATGCTCTTGATGCTATTCACAAGGCGTACAAGAAGCGGGTATGTTGAATCGCCTTTGCATCCACTTGGACCCAAACACATGCTAACACCTACCCCTTAGTCGGACGATGAGCTAGACAAGCCCTACCTCGCTGGTTTCGAGTGGGACAAGGAAGAATCATGGACCCGACTTGTGGTTCACCTCCAGACCCAGCCCACAAGTACAACATTGGGTGGTCCTGTCGGCGGTGGCAAGAAGAAGAAGAACAAGAAGCAAGACGAATAAGTCTCCCATGCCACGCCGGTATCTGTTCCAATAGCTCCTTTAATACTTGTTCGTTTCGCTAGTTTCGTTGCGAGTCGGCGCTCGGGATATTGCGTCTAGATATTCTCGGACTGGTCATTTCTGCGCGACTGCTGGAAGCGTCGCCTGGTGTACACCTCTGTTCTTATCGCTGGTCGATTCGGTCGGCGTTGTAGGGGTTTCATGTATCATGGGCCCTTTAAATAATATACATCTTGGCGAGCTTGATGTTCGATGAATATGTTTTGAGTAGTATTTGTGAAAAAGATGTTGAAATTGGAGCAAAATCGTGTCGAGAAGTTATAAGCCCTGGCTTAAGCTGTGATTAGGGGACCGACCCACCACGATTACGATTATGATTTTGCCCCGCGATAGCTCCAGTGCCGTAAACTACCTACATTACTTCAACTGCGATAGCCTCAACATGTCCATTACCAGGGATAAATGAATTGCACTCTGCATCTTTATCCGACTATACCGTCCCTATGCGAAGAAACGACCTGTCATCAGCTACTCCTTTGTTGACCAACATCATCATTCTACACTGAGCGTCAGCGGAATGTAAGCGCGATGCGATGCCTCCACGGCTAACGTCGGGCCGCTAAAAGACTGTCGCGGAATTGTCAGTCAACGGCTTAGACGGGATTTGAACGTCATGTATTGTTCAACAAGGCAGTTGGCAGAGCCGAGGAGACAGAGTTTATAAGAATGTGGTGCGCGCACTTGGTGCGACTTCTCACCGTTGCTCACGCATAGGCTCAACGACAAGCAAGCAAGTAACCAAGATGCCCGTTACTAGCTTCGACTTTGAGGAGAAATACCGCTATCAGAATGGCTTCAACTGCCACCTAGAGTGCGTTCTTTCACCTCGCTGTATGTTTTTCAACTGACACGTTCCGCCCAGATCTGAAGCCGTTGACGGTGCCCTCCCCGTCGGACACAACTCTCCCCAGAAGCCACCGTACGGTCTCTACGCCGAGAAGCTCTCGGGAACCGCTTTCACTGCGCCGCGACACGAGAACAAACAGACGTGGCTGTATCGTATCCTGCCGTCCTGCGCGCACCCTCCATACCAGGCCCATCCAGCCGACTCCCAGTCGAGCGACGCCAACAAGACTCTCGATGGCGCAGAGGATGGAAAGCTGCACTATATCCCCAACCAGCTCCGCTGGGATCCCTTCGACCACGACAAGGCCAGGGATCTGGACTTTACAGCAGGGTTGAGGTTGGTCGCTGGTGCTGGAGATGCTGCGCTGAAGGAGGGATTGGGTATGTACATCTACGCCGCCGGGAAGAGTATGGATGAGAACACGGCGTTTTACTCTGCCGACGGTGATCTTCTCATCGTTGCGCAGGAGGGCACTCTTGATATCCGAACAGAGTTTGGATGGCTTCTCGTCCGTCCCATGGAGATTGCTGTCATTCCTCGCGGCGTCAAGTATCAAGTCCATCTCCCATCCGGTCCAGCCCGCGGTTACGCCCTCGAGCTATACCAGGGCCACTTCAACCTCCCTGAGCTCGGTCCCATCGGCTCCAATGGCCTAGCCAACCCTCGTGATTTCCAATCACCTGTTGCGTGCTTCAGCCAAGACTTTGGCGCCACAGCTTCGGAGGGGGGGAGCTCATACACCGTCGTTGTCAAGTTCAACAACAATCTCTTCAAGACGGTTCAAGCGCACACACCTTTCGACGTGGTGGCATGGCATGGAAACTACTACCCCTACAAGTACGACCTAGGCCGCTTCAACACGATCGGCACCATCTCCTTCGACCACCCAGACCCATCCATCTTCACCGTCCTCTCAGCGCCGACAAACACGCCCGGCACAGCGGTAGCAGACTTTGTCATCTTCCCCCCGCGCTGGCTCGTAGGCGAGGACACGTTCCGCCCGCCGTGGTATCACCGCAACACGATGAGTGAATTCATGGGTCTCATCCAGGGCGGCTACGATGCCAAGCGCGGCGGAGCAGGTGGTTTTGTACCTGGAGGAGCGAGTCTGCACAATGTCATGAGCGGTCACGGACCAGATGCGGAAAGCCACGAGGGCGCGAGGAACGCAGAGTTGAAGCCGGTCAAGGTGGGCACTGGAAGCTGTGCCTTTATGTTTGAGAGTTGTCTGATGGTGGGTGTTACGCAGTGGGGGTTGAGGACGTGTCAGAAGGTGCAGGAAGGGTATAACGAGGAGAGCTGGGGTGGTGTGAAGACGCATTGGAAGCTGCCCGAGGGGGTCAAGGTGAAGAAGCATACTCTATGAGCAGGATGAAAAAACGGTGTTTGTGATAAGATTAGTATAATGTCTGATGGTTCTCGGCTGACAAGAAGCAAGAAGCTACATCTTCTATTCTTCTATACTCTTGGCTTGTCTAGCTTGACCTATTGTCCACCAGTTCTGAGAATAATATTCGAAGGCATACTTCTCCCCTTGAACTCATCATCCACTTGATAAACAACCTCTCCCCCCTCCTGCTTAAAGCCCTGCTTCAAATACACCAGCCGTCCCATACTCGAAGCCTCGGTAAAGCACTCCAACCCACCCCTCCTCTGCGCCTCATCCAGCCCAAACTGAACCAGCTTCCTCGCGATCCCCTTCCTCTGGAACAGAGGGTCCACGACGCAGAGGTCCATCACCATGAGAGCCGGCGGAGAAGCCGTGGCCTTTTCCCTGACCACCTCCCAGCGGCGCCTGTGTAGCGAGTCCATAGCCTGCACGAGATATCTCTGCTCGGCTTCGTTCCCGGGGTACAGTGCTTCCAGGTCGACGTCCTTTCCAAGATCCTCGGCTGGTGCGTCGCCGTGGCCGTCGACGGTGGAGAATTGCTGCCAGATCGATAGACCGGCGATGACGCCGTCGACCGTGGCCTTGATGAAGACTGTGTTGGGCTGGCCGCTGCTATTGCGCGTCATGGCAGACCAGCGGTCCGCAAGGCGTCTCGCTCCAGCCTTTCGGCCCTCGGGGGTGTTCCACGCTGGGTTCATGGCGATCCAGATGCCATCCTGGACTTGGTCGCCAAAGGCTGCGGCCACGATGTTGAACATGTCGGTGAAATCATCAGGATTCGTGACGGGTTCGATGCTGACGTCTGAGCAAGACATGTTGGGTTATATTGCGATTTATCGTGAATGAGATGAGATGAGATTCAGGTGAGTACATGTATTTGTAAACTCGGTGAGTGAGATACGAAATAGTCTAGGTCTCAGGTGAATGAACGGGTTTGAGGTACTAGTTAGCTATGAAAATGGATCCGGTCCACTTCTCATAAGTCAGCAATTGACTGACATGTCTTGTTGCTCATTTCCATTAGCAAACCCCGTTAATGATCTGAATCTCATTTATTGGTCTCTACAATATCCGCCTCAATAGATGGTATGATTCTCCACTGCTGGTATGGGGCAGTAAGTAATCTGGATAACCCGGTGGACATTTTTGAAGTAAGCTGACAATAGACCACAGTTACTATGAGCACGTATAAAAGAAAGAGGTGATAGTAGCGTTGATGTAAACTGATTGTCAAATTCAAGATTATCCTACTCTAGTCAGGAAATGGATAATAATGGGCAGTTCAATCTTCAGTTGTAAGGAATCACTAAACTATGGCCAAGTTTTTGATATCAGAAGGACCTTGCCATCTCAATAATATTGGTGGCCGTACTGGCCATCATCATACTCTTCATAGCCACCATCTTGATAATCACCACCGTAGTCATCTTCCACATCATATCCCTCTCCACCGTAACCTCCTTCATAACCTCCTTCTTGATAGTACTCTCCCTGATGGTACTCACCACTGGCCTCCTCCCCTCCCTCCTCCCCATCGCCATCCTCATCACTGCCATCACTACTCTCTTCATCCTCATAATCAGCTTGCCCATAGGTCTAGTCTTGGTAATACCCCTGATTCTCATAGGTAGGTTGCTCACTATCATCCCACTGAGCGGACTCATATGCATCTCCTTGGTCACTATTGCTCTCGCTTCCATCTTCATCAATACCATTGTTGCTCAGGTATTCATTGTCAGAGTCTGCATCTTTCTCCTCACCTTCTTCCTGATCGGTGCTCATCTGCTCTTCTTCTGTGTCCACTTCAGAATCACTGTTTGACTCTTGCTCAGAATGAAGAGATTCTAATTCTTCATCTTCGGAAGCACAAGTATTAATACGGCCAGTAGGCTCATGCCGGTAATTAGATTCCGAACTATCTGATTGCTCAGCGTAGGAATGTCCCGTGTCGCTTTGGGCATCTGATTCGTGAGTAACGCTGCGAGTATCGCTGGCATCATCTCTGACTTGGTCATCATCTGCATCTTCTGATCCAGAGGATGTGTCTGATTGTTCTGACGGTTCCTGTGGCAGCTCCAAATCAGAGAGTTCTGGCTCTGACATGGGTTCCAGTGGCTCAAGTGACGGTGAGCTTCCAGCAGATTGATTGAAATGATATAAATCTGTATGAGTGTGGTGATTCGTGGTCCTTGATGACGACGTGTGATGTTCTTGGAAATGAGAAGACAGGAGATAACCGCCCAGCCCACCAGCTATGATACCAGCACCACCGGCTGCGACAGTCTTTGCGCCCGAGAGCGCAGATGTTTTCTGACTCTTGGTACTTTGGTTATGTGAGAGCTTTTGAGAAGAGTTGGCTGCAGTGATTGGGCTCTGGCCGACGGCTGGGTTCGCCCTCGTTTGAGGCGCGGGATGATGACCTGATGAAGGCGCAGGCTTCTTGCCAACCGAGATAGGGGGTCTCTGATTGATCTTATCCTGCGTCCCTACACTAGCTGGAGTGGGTGTGATGCCTGGAACTGATGTCGGACGGGGAGCAACAGGTTTTCTTTGCCAGGGAGCGAGTGCTTCAGGTGGACCACTTGGTGCAAACGGCTTCGTTGGACGTCCTTGTGGAGGTATATTGGTCCCAGTGTGCAACTGCGGTGACTCAATGCCTTGGGCCTGAGGATTCCCTGGTGAAGATTGGCCCGTCCGACTGCTACCTCGAGGCGGCTGCCACGGACGGAACTGTACCTGCTGGGTGGGCGTTCTTGAAAGCTGGTCCTGAACATGGTGTCTCAAGCTGGGACCGTTCTTCCCATCTATATCAATGCAAGACTGTGGGAAAGAGTCTTTGGGAGGGTATTGTGTGGTCGAAAAGAGGATTTTGAGTCCATGTGCTATGCCAGGTTGCTTCGCAGAGGGACGAGACTTTTCTACCATCCTTGACAAATCTTGCACAAGCCTTTTGGCGTTTTCATCTCCCGCATGATTGATGCCATCAACATAGATGTAGAGAGGGTGTGTTTTGAGAATCTTTGGAAGGGCTTTGACCAGATCATCATAAAGGTCCTGTGCACCCCATGCCACCTGTTGCGAAGCAGGTGATGAGGCCTGGATCTTGTCAAACCTGGCCTCCATTTCGCTGAAAGCAGATGGGAATGGTGGCACAAGCTGATATAGCAGCGCCTTGACAAGTCCAAGACGGGTTCTGGGTAGTTCATGACCAGAGGGGTTGAAGGGGTAAGTTAGATGAACTGAATCTGGCTCATTTTGGGTGCAGGTATGGACAGCCTGTCTCATCAGAGTTGACTTTCCACTTCCTTCAAGTCCTCTAAGCCAGAGCAGTCTTTTCCATCGGCTGAAGACTTCATCTTCTGTGAACCACCGGGAAGGAATGAAATGCAAAGACTTGAGCTCTTCTGTGTAGTCTGCGATCCACAGGAACTCAAAGCTTTTCAGGAAGGCTTCATGGTTGGACCCAGGGTTGGTAGCACGCGGAGCTAGAACTGGATCAAGTCGAGTTAGTCTGGTGAGTGTCGTGAAGCGGCGGTAAAGTGCCAGTACCTGGCGCAGACTTGGCTGTGAGGCTAGCCTCTGACTTTGCGTCGATCCTGTTCGTCTTTCGACGATCTGACGCAGGCCTGGGTATCCGGTTCTCGGAAATGTTGCTGGTAGCGTGTTCAAAGGCTGCTACATTCTTGTAGCCATCTTGGGCGTTTGACGCCGGGATACCTGAGCCTGATGAAGAATACGCGACGTATGAGCGTGGTCTATAATCGTCAGATGGCGGCAGTGGCTCAGTCGACGATGGTACAGATGCCGAATCTTGGGAGTTGAAGGGTTGGTAGGCCCTAAGAGGCCCAGAGAAGCTCATGATGGAAGGTTTGTAGATGGCAAAGGGGTGATATTTGTGTAAAGCGACTTGACGTCCAAGGGGGGCTGCCTATATATGTGAAAGGCGCAACCACACTCTCCCGCCTGCACTACGTACAAGTGAACTCACGGCGGTTACCATTCAGCTTGAAGCGCTTATTTCTAATGCTGGCTTTTAATAATGCCCTCAACATAGCGTGGAGACATCTTCTTCTTCCATAACTGGCTCTATCTCCTGGTTGCTGAACAGAAACATTGGGGGCCATTCCATGCTCCATGGCGCTTCAGGCCATGAGGTTGCTAATCCTTCCATTTTGAGGAATTGGCTGTCAACTTGGAACATACCCGACGGCGTTATCCATACAATGTCACTAGTCACGGTGGTGTGTAGATGAGTACCAAAAGCACAAGTATGGCCGACTGTAACGCCTTATGCTGTTTTCTTTGCAGCCTAGTTATTGACACTTACATGACAAGCAAGAAAAGGGATGTCTACGGATACTCTTGAGTGGTGGCACGCTATGTAACCCCTGTTCGCTTGAAAGCATCTACAGAGGAACTACGAGGCATTTGCTGAGGAATACTTCCAAAGAGCCGTCACTTTTCTGTAGAAGTCAAGCTTGTGATTATATGTAAAGTTGAGCAATACTGTTTTTAGCAACTGGGTACTATAATCTTGGACGTGGCTGTTAGGGCAGATCCTAGGACGTTTCTACCATAATCCTTTATCGTGCCCTCAGCCTCTTCTTCTTAAGCAACCGCATCAACATACAAGATCACAGCATCCAAAACCTCATGCTTTAGGACGGACGGCCCCCCTCTCCTCAAAGAGACTCCCTTCTCTCGTCCCCCTCACTCCACGGCACAAACGTCCCATACATGAAGGCTCTCTCCTGCTCCATCCCATCATCACTAGCCTCGACCTTCCAAACAACAACCGCCCTGATGAATCCAAACAGCGCAAGCCCCCACATCAGGACATTGCAGCCCATCAGCACCCCCTTGACGGAGCGGCTCTGTTCCTGAAAACATCGCGCCCAGAGAATAAAGCTCGAGACGGTCGTGGCGGCGAGGATGAGGGACTGGAGATACAGCAGAGCGACGGACGAGAGAAGTTTGACTTCGTGGGCGAAAAGACTGGCCGAGCAGAGGATGAGAACTGCCACGAGGGTGGGATCCGCAAGTCTCCAGAGCCTGACAACTGTCAGAGCATTCGGTCTGTTAGGAGAGGGAATGGCTTACCAGTCATCAAAGTCATTGCCAGGCTCATTCTCCTCCCACACAGTAACCCACATCAAGGCACTGAAAACACCCAGTGTCACAGTAAACTGCAACGCAAGCACGAGGCCGTGTACAACCGAGCTGACAACCCACCTCCCCTCAAAGCGCACAATCGTCACCGGCTGACCATCATAGTAACTCTGTCCCTTGCCATCGATTCTCATGGTAGAACCCTCCCAGACACGTTGGTCGTCCTCGCTCACCCACGGCGGAAAGGGAGTCAGAGGCGGCGATCTATCTCGCTCTTGCGCGCGGACGGTTTGTGCGGACTCGGCGCGGAGCATGGAGCCGTAGTCTGCCGATTGGAGAGACGTGCCCGGTGATGGACCAGAGTTGGAGATTGCGCGGTGGTGAGTGAATGCTGATGCGCTGCGGGACGGAAGATCTGGCGAGACGAGGGATGAGCGCGCTGAGCGGGATGGTTTGGCGGGAGATGTTATATTCCTTTGCTGCTGCTGCTGCTGCTGCTGCTGTTGACAGCGCTCTGAAGAGAGGGAGAGTGTGAGAGCGCTTGTGCGACCGCTTCTCTTCTTGCGAAGAGTTCGGTTCGCCTCTCGAGGGGGTGGAAGATCCATGGTATGGTATCGATACAGAGTGAGAAAGAAAGTAGATGAAAGGAAGGTTGTGTTTTTCTGGTGATGCTTTTGTTTGTTTGTTGTTGGAAGTGCGAGAAGAGGAGTTGGAGGTAAATATGATGATATGTTGAAGCCAGATGGCAGTGACGAGCACTGGCAACTATAAAACGGTTCCCCAGCGCAACCGCAAAAGAACCATGGCCGATATAGAAAACGGCTTCTCTTCTCTTACCTCTTACACAATTGACCGACCATGTCAAACTTTGTTCGCAGTGTGACAACCTTGTATTGTGCATCCCTTCAGCGCCATCAGAGTGCCACCATGACAAGTTCTTTGTTCTGGAGTCAAGACATCGTCATTAGCCCCAACTACCGATGGGCAATTGATCATCAGGTCATGCCATAAAAAGGAGCAACTCTTTGTTCAGAGTCAATCGATTAACGTAATTGGTATCTGTCATAAACTTAGCTTCCCTACTCTTACACACAACACCCCATCAACCATGCCATGCGCCCTTTCCATAGACCACAGACCCTACCCATGAATTGCAAATCAGTCATGCTCCAAGGCACAGGTAGAAGTACCTCCAAGCCATGCCCCGATAATCGTTGTCCTCCTCCTAATCCATGAAACACCGCTAACTTCAAAATGCAGGCCGTCAACTAGCCGGTTACTCAAGACCCATTCGTGCCTCGTCGCCAATCCCCCATTGTCCTCCTGGCCTGCCCTGTTTCTGTATCTCCAGCGCCAGCTCTGCACTCAGAGAACTAGCATCATCATCGTTGTACAGGCTACTCGTCCTGCTGGCTCTTCTGATACGCTCTTTGTTATCCACTCCAGACCGGTCAGTGACTCGTTTTCGCATCAATGGCGACCGAAAGAAAGATCTTGAGGATGTCGAGTGTACTGACAAGGAATCGTCTGCCGCTTTGGAGCTCGCATCATCATTGCTAAAGTCTTCGGCTTGTGCTTGATCGCCAGTTGGGCTTCGCGTGGATATCATGTTTTCGTTGCTCGAGTTGTATGGTTGCGACCGTAGTTTAGCTACCGATGGAGATTCCTTGACCTCTTTGGCAGCCCCTTTGGCATCTTCCCGGTTGACTTCAACCAGCTCGGCATCCCGATACCACTTTCTCCGTCTCGTCCATCGACTCCAGCCATCCTGGCCTCGTAGGCCATGTTGCCACTTGAAGGTTTGTTAGAAACGAAGCACCGCAAGCATGGGGTCCACATACCTTGTTGTCGTAAAAGATCCAGCCGTGCTTCCCCTCGTTTCCGTCGTAGTCCACAGGACCCTGCTCGTCAGCTACACCATCCACACGCCAACGAGTCTCCGGAACCCATCGCCATTGCATGCGGCTTCCGTCTTCTACTTCAGGCAGTTCAAAGTCGTCCTTGGAAGGTACCGAGTTATTATGATCATCGGTCCAGGCAGCACGCTCATAGGCAAAAAGATTATTGGTCCACCCCAAGCCAATCCATCGTCTTTGATTTTCGTATATGATGAATGTGAACTTGACGCCAGCAGTCTTCTCGTTGGCGTTTCGTCTTCCGTGGTTCGTCTGGAAGCTCGACGTCTTGCCGAGAGCCTTTGTGAGTTCTGATTCTTGCTGTTGGGCGACACGATCGGGACCGTTTTTGGCAGCCTTCTCCAAGTCTTTCCGGAACGGCTGCTCAGGCGTATCAAAGTGCAGGCCAGTGATACCTGCTGCAAGTCGTCTGACTGTGGAACTTCTCCACAGGATGGCCCTTGATACTCGCATGACTCTAGCGTGCCAAGTCAAGATGATCGTTCCGGCCACTAGTATCACACGTCTCGTGGTAACAACCCTCCATGGGGGAACTGTAAGGGCGATCCATATGGGCGTGATGATGAGCAGCCGCATAAAGATGACAGTCAAGGCTGGTCGGGTCGTTGCACTTGTTGGGGTTGTCTGCGTGCTGAGGAAATCTGTCATATCCAACAAAGGCTCCATCAATACATTACACCTGCCTGTGAGCTGCTTGAGCGTCTCAACGATCTCGTCCAATGTCTTTTGGTGTTTGGTGTTGGTGACCTCGGAATTTCCTCTAACATGCTTCGACTGTTTCTCACCAGCGCTGGCCTTGCCATTCGGTTGGCTGCTCTCACCTGCGGTCTGATTTGTGCCCTTGGAACTGGAGCTGTGGCTTCGAGTTTCGGCCCACCCGCTGCTACTGAGAGGACTGTATCTCCGACCGTACATGCCGCCGATGAGGGCCATACCAACTAACACAGGTCCAGCCCATGTCACTACCACGTCTCCGTAGAGAACGATGGCCCAAAAGGAGCACAGCAACAAGAAGCTCTGCCAAGGATCTCCACTACTCCAAGTGAGGAGACCCGCAAACGTATTCAATGGGAGGAGGAAGGGATGGCTGTAGGCGAGGGCGCGGGTGATCTGAGGCGGCGTAGCGAGGAGCAGCGGGCTCTTTTGATGGACGAGAATAGTTGATCGACGGGATGACCGCGATGGCGCATTTGCGGATAATGTTACAGGAGAGAAGGACGCATATGTCGGGGGTGCACCGCTCGAAGAATGAGGTTCGTAGGAGGGAGGCGATGCACCATGAGAGGCGTCATCGCGGGAAGACATGGACGGCGACGGTCCAAGATGCGACAGCCACGGCGTGTCCTGAAAGAGAAGTTCTGCGGTTAATGAAGAGATGCGGAAATATTGTCAAGATTTCCGATGAAGCCGATAGACAAGAAGAAGCAAAGGAGAGAAGAAACGATGGAATCTCTGTGCTCGTTTGCCCGCGTGAACGCCCGCGACGCGCGACGTCAGAGTCAATTTGAGTGCTAAATGTGACAGGGAGGGAGCTGATAAGCGGAGGGAGGACAGCGGGCAGGTTATGTCATGGGGGGCCACCGTTTAGCTAGCGTCTAGACTTGGACTGCCAGGGTTGGAGGGACAAGAGAGCCACAGCACGAGAGGAGAAGAAGAGGGAATGGAAATGGAAATGGCAAGAAAATGGGACAGCTAAGAAAGATACCACTTACAAAGGCGGCCATGGGCACAAACGTTTCCAAGTTTCTTGCCGTTGAGCTGCAACGCTGTAAAGTAAGTAGGTAGGTATGTAAGCCACCAACCAAGGTGACCTATACAGGCGTCATTCGTCTACCCCAGATTATGTATGTAGGTAGTGCCCCGCGACGTCAGCGACTCTACCTCTGCAGCGGCATGTCTTGGTAACAACAAGATCTAAAAGGATTCCTTCACCTGACCAAAGCAACGGGAGGAGGGAGAGAGAGGGACAGTAGAGGAGAGACAGATGCGACAAGCATCAAGAGACAAAGGATTATTAAAGAGCCAAATTTGCACCAAATTATGGTCCCACGTGAGCTTTTTTTTTGTTTTTGGTGCCGGGCGCAGTCATCCATTTCTTACTTTTGATCCGTCCACTCGGGTCTGTCACATGCAAAAAGGATGTGATGTTCTCTCGGTTGGACAGCCAAACAAACACATGAAATGAAAGGAATGGAACTTGCGGAGTAATGATTTGATCAGCAGGGTCTATCCTGAATCTCAACGGAGAAACGGGGAAATCTGCTACGATTCTATTATATATGTCAGTCATTTTATTCATCTTGATACCAAGTTCGTCCCTTATCTCCCTCCACTGTTGACATATCGTGATGTCCTTTCTGTAAAGTCAAGGTTACACAGCATCTTGTTAGCAGACTCATCCACGTGATCAAAAGAATTCATGAAATCAATCATCGTCTATACGCTACCCAAGTGTGTAGAAGAAATATCGGTTGTGTAATTTGCTAAAGAGGCATAAGATAATTTGTCCGATTTCACATATTGAGATGACGACATTGGCTCTTGATCAAGCCTCTCTTTAAGATAAACTCTAGATGCACACAGACACTACGGCTTCTTGGGATCATAGGGGAGTCACAAGACCAATGGGGAAGAGGGGTATGGGGGAAAGGAACATGTCCTACAGAGCAACAGCAAGGCCTTGATGAACCGTCTGAGAGGGAAGAACTGCTCAAGACAGATCTGGATAGACTTGGATGATTGACGACGAAACAAGTTTTTATTTTCAAGGATAGACTAGCAAGTAGCTTGTGAATAGCATTTCCAACCACATGGTATTTTCAAATTCAATATTCGTATTCAGGCCGCGCAAAGAAAGGTGGCAAATGCCGCATGGTATCTCTCATGATCTCTGTGATCATCATGCTGGTTTGATATTGGTGAATAATTTGGCTGCGTAGCTTATTTGCCGCAGCCGGAGCAAGAGCCTGTGCCGTGGTGTTAGTATCGCTCAATGAGTCGATGGGAATGGCGTCAAATTGGACACGTACAGGAAGAGCCGCAGTTGCAAGAACTGGGTCCAGAGCAGCCGCAATCTCCAGCCATTGTGATGTTGTGTAAAGGGTGAAGTTGAAAAGAAAACTGAGAGAGTTGTTGTAAAAGGTTGTTGCAGTTGTGAGAGATGTAGATGTTTGCTTGATGGGATGGAGAGAGCAGAGAAGCTGGATGATACAGGGCCTTATATAGCGGAGTCAAGTGATGCGCGGTTTGTGCGTGGTTGAGGCTTTTGTGCCGTTCATGTTCAACGCCACTCGCTGTAAGATGAGGGGTCCCAGAGTGAATCTCGGATGCTGGTTGGAGATTTGAGATGCGCTGTGGGGGTAATGTGAGTGATTTGTGCGGTTTGCATTAGGTAGACTTGTATATCTATGCTGACCTTGCCCCCACGTCTCCGCTTGATCTTCGGTCATCCTTATTCCAAACCGTCCGCTCGATAAATTTATACTAAAAAAGGGCGTGGTTTTACGCGGCTTCGGGCCCAGTTGAGATCCCTAGCAGTGACCTGGAAGATATAGCGGCATATCGCTAGGATGAAACCAACTCTCATCAAGAACTGTCATTATGGTCACCATGTGGGTACAGCAGCAACTCGATTTGAATATGATTGGGGTCGGATCGTCCGGTCAAATATATGAGGTAGATGGTGATACTGTCCTCAAAGCCGGAAGAGTATACCAACCCCCAGACGGCAATACGTCTCGCCTGGATATCTGGCACTACGTCTCCGAATCCATCTTCCATTTTGAGCTTATTGAGAACGAGAGAAAAGTCTTCCAGCAGCTCGAACGGAACCCTCACCCCAATATCGCAGAACCCATCGATATAACCCGGCCAGAGGGTATCTATATCCGCCGATATACCTCGATATCAGAGATGGATAAGTTCACAAGACCGCAGCGCGTTTCTCTATACCTGAGTCTCCTCCGGGGGTTATCTCACCTGCATAGCCTCGAAATTGCCCATTCAGACCTACGCGTGGAGAACGTGCTCTTTGACATCCACGGCGAACCTATTATCTGTGACTTTAGCGCCTCAGCCGCGTTTGGCCAGCCCAACCCAGCCGCGCCGTCGTCAAACTGTCCGGTCCCCATCAATGGCTTGTCCAAGTTATTATCAGGTGCTACAGATCGTTTCGCATTTGCGTCGCTCATGTTTCGGCTTGAGACGGGCGCTAAGCCTGCTCTATCATTCGACCCGATGGCACTCTCCTCCTGCCACACTTTATCTCAGAGCATGCCGATATTAGTCGAATTATCAAGAAAGCATGGCTTGGGACTTTTACTTCCACCTTGGAGATGCTGCGCAGCGTCGAGTCTCTTGATGAGCCAAGAGATCTCCCAAGACCCCAATCTATAACACCAAGGAGCGTTCTACGAGAGTCAGTTACCCAGTGGAGAGAGGAGCGGATAGCGAGATATGGTTTGTAATGCTCAAAGCTAGAATACACGACGAGGCTAACTCTGATTTAGGATGCGTCCTGTCTGGTCTGCTAACCAAAACTGACTTGGAACGATTGGCAGATCACTATGGATTAGACATGATTGCCTTGGACTAAGTGATGCAAGGAAGTATAACCAAGCACGAAATTCCGAGCAATATCTACCAAAAGTATTCCTTCACCATAAAGCCAGGGATTCAAAGCGTCCGGTATCAACGCCCTGCTTTCGGTGCTTTCGGTGCTTTCGCAGCTTGGGACCTAGCCTTGCGGGTATCCCGCCACTTTCAAGTTCTACGTGTTTGAGACTTGGAAGTATTTCAGATACTTATAAAGACCAGGAAAGCTGTGTTTTGTAGATAAAGTAAAGACCTAGGGAATCCAAAGAGTGAGGTGCAAGTTATGAGCACGATTGAAGGCCGCATTTTCTGATCTATCCTTTCCTATCCAGCCATTTAGCTTCGTCATCAGGTCCAGCGGCATGCCGAGATTCTCCTAGGTCCTCTTTAGCTGCCTGAGAAAGTTCTCATCCTTTTCCGTCCACCTGCAACGCTCTGTGCTTCTACCTTGTGGGCCATTAGATGATGCCGTGGTGAGTCTGCCAACGTCACAGGCGATATCGCTGTCGTCGCCGGTGTTGGTGTTGCTGTGATCATGGCCCTCACTATCGTAACCGGCAGGCAGCAGGAACTCCAAATGTCTGTCACTGTAAGCTCAGCAGTATCAGCAGCACGTATACTAAAACAAATGAAGTACCTATCGGAGCGAAAGCTCATACTTGTCAATGTATCAAGATACAGAGAAGATGTAAGTTTCCCACAGTCGCATGCTCGAATCCCAATACCAACAGTTTCACAGTAGCGTGGCCCCTGCATTAAGGATGCCCTCTATAATCAAAGAGTTGCTATGGTTTTTTTTTCTTCTTCTTTTTGTGTTTTTCTTATAAGTATTATATCCATAAAACTTCAACGAGTAACCAACAATAACAAGCAGAGTACAATCATACGAGACAAGGGCTTATGAAATTGAATAACAACGAGGGACAGTTCTATACTGTATCCGATAGGCATTTTATACATGAGTGATAACTCACATAAACATGAACATTGGTTCTCTGCAAACATCAATCACATAGCACATATCCCTCCACTTGAACTCGGCCACTTCACCCTGACCGAATTCTTTCCACATGTCGAGTTTCGGAGCACGCCCAACAGCAGCCATACTAGCAACTGGTGCCACAGGCTCGGTTCCTGTAAGTATGTCATCTTTTGATTTTTGACCAATCTCTTCTGTGCATGAGTGGCACACCCATGGTGTAGGGCCAAATGGACATTTGTGAGGTGTTGTATCTCTGTCTTGTCCGGTTGCTTGGCGTACCTGTTCCTCCACTGAGGTCAGGAAAAGTTTCCACTCATCGGGATCATGCGTTGTGTTGTCAATTTTTCTTCGCTTAGTTTTAGAGCTGCGTTGAACTTCGTTGGATTGACGTTTCTTGATGCAGCCCAACCTGAGCAGGTGGTTGTCCTTGGCTGCTCGTCGGGGCTGTCTTCGAACTGGTTCCAAGTCCTTTTTCGAAATTTCCAATTTCTTCTTCGGGGGCGATTCGATATGATCTTGCACGGTCTGAGACGAGATTTTCTTGCGAGCGTAGTTTTCGAAATGTCGCTTGCAAAGGGGCACGCGGATAGATGGCTGCGGCAGGATGGATTTGGTTGGCATGATGGAAATTCTTCACCCTAATTGATTTGTTTCTCTCTCTCTCTCTCTCTCAAGCATGTATATGGTTGAGCCTTTGACCCATGGTTCCCTAGTGTTAGGGTGTTTGGTTATATATGTCGATGAACAATGATTTGATATGAACATGGTTTCATCACTGCTTTGGTCTACTCGAACACTTTCGATTTTTTTTGTCAAGACCCGCTGCTTAAATAAACTGTTCTTCGATCTCAACCAAAGCTAGTCTCTGTATATAGCTCTTGATGTTCACCTCGTTCTCCTGTGTTGATCATGTTGGCAATCGACTGCCGCGTATGTCAAAATTGTCGCCCATGGCTCACACTGCACTTTCACACATCTCACAATTGCTTCTTATGAATTTCGCAAAAGTTCAAGACAACGAATAGCTATCCTTGCATGATAATCAAGTATTTTTCAACAAGGAAAACGACACTAGTATATACTATCGTGGGATTGAGTCAACTAATAAATCCCTGCAGCACAACAATGTATAGCGTACAAGTAATTCTGGCTATGTCGCTTCACAATGTAAATATGGAAATATAATAGAACTAAAGTTGTAAACTAACCATTAACGTCTGTCACATAAGTAACAAACATCAAAATACGATATGAATGTCTCTTTTCTCAACTACCCAAGCACTAGCTAGACGAGAGAATGGACAAGGCAGACCTACCACTGATACTCCGGTCCTACAACTCCGACTGTTGACCGCAAATTTGGAGAAAAAAGATAAGCTAATGCAGGATAAAAAAAAGGTCACTAGACGCGCATTCCGTGTTTCTAGAAGGCGTTTTTAATCTACGAGCAAAAAGTCTATCACATTAGCATGCCATGTCAGGTCAGGTCAGTTAACTACCTGCAGAGATTGATGGTTACCTACCTAGGCCATCCCGAACTCGGACCCCAGATTTTCGGTACGACGCCGAGCGCTAAACCCCGGCCTTAATTTAGTTACATGCCCTTATCGAGCGATAACGTCGCTGGCTTGCGGTGGAGATCTACGGCTTCTCTGCCGACCACCTGATTAGTCCTGCGGCGGACTCAGTGACAGGAACTGACTCGGTGAAGTGCTATCTCGATTCACCGAGTCACGGACTTCACTGAGTCAAAAATCGACGAATCACAGCATGTGCTCTGCATTAGTTCCCGTCCCTGTTCACCGAGTTCGAATTCTTTGTGTTCTGGAACTAAGACGAGGTCCATGTCCCATGATAGCAAGACCGGATGTACCTCCATGTACCTCCCGGCTGAGGCGTCCACAAAACTCCGGTTTGGAGAAGGAACCACCTGGAGCCGGCAGCAGGATCGGACCATGACCGCCGACGCCACGCATCTCATGTACCCTTAAAACTTTGGGTCACGACACAATCTTTGATAACACACACAAACACCACGTTTCCTCTCACCCTTTCTTTTCTTCTTTTTCTCTTTTTCTCATAATTCAGGTTCAGTCTTGAATTGTGTAGAGGGGTCCAAGGCTTCATCATCACAATCATGATGTCTGCCACTCGCATCGGACAACGGCTCTGCCGTCAGTCTCGTCGTTCCCCTATCTCCCTCCAACCTCGCCTCACACAGACAATTCGTCTCAATGGCGCCAGCAGGGCCTTTTCGGTGACTGCCCAGGTCGCCAGCGGCAAGGCTGTTCGCTTCGCCGATTCCCAGAGCAGCACCAAGCTGCATGAGCATGAGCTCTTCTCAAGGAGACACATTGGCAGTGAGACCAGCGAGCAGCAGGAGATGCTCAAGGTTCTCGACCCGCCTGTGAGCTCCATGGAGGAGTTCCTCGACCAGACTATCCCCCCACAAGTCAGGAGGAAGCAAAAGGGCCTCAACCTTGTTGAGCAGTGGTATGAGGGTGGTGCTGAGGCTGCCGTCCCTGCAAATGGTCGCACGGAGCATTACATCCAGCAGGAGATGCGAAAGCTGGCCAAGAACAACAAGGTTTACGAGTCCTTCATCGGCGCCGGTTACTACGGTACTCTTGTTCCCGCTGTTATCCAGCGCAATGTTCTCGAGAACCCCGCCTGGTACACCAGCTACACCCCTTACCAGGCCGAGATCAGCCAGGGCCGTCTTCAGTCTCTCCTCAACTTCCAAACTCTCATCACCGACTTGACTGGCCTTGATATCGCCAACGCCTCTGTTCTCGATGAGGCCACCGCCGCCGCCGAGGCCATGACCATGTCTATGGCCAACGCCCCCAAGGGCAAGGGTGAGAAGGTCTTTGTCGTCTCCAAGGACTGCCACCCCCAGACCATTTCCGTCCTCCAGTCTCGAGCTGAGGGCTTTGGCATCAAGCTCGTCATCGGTGACGTTCTTGCCGAAAACTCCAAGCTGGTCCGCGAAGTCGAGGGTGACCTTATTGGTACTCTGATCCAGTACCCCGACACCCACGGCGGAGTCCACGACTACCAGGCCCTTGCCGACATCGTCCACGAGAAGAAGGCTCTTCTCAGCGCCTCCACCGATCTGCTCGCTCTGACCATGCTCAAGCCCCCTGGTGAGTTTGGCGCTGATATCGCCATCGGTAACTCTCAGCGATTTGGTGTTCCTCTGGGTTACGGTGGTCCTCATGCTGCTTTCTTCGCCACTTCGGAGAAGTACAAGCGCAAGATCCCCGGCCGCCTCGTCGGTGTTTCCAAGGATCGCACAGGCAAGCCTGCTCTTCGTCTCGCTCTCCAGACTCGTGAGCAGCATATTCGACGAGAAAAGGCTACTAGCAACATCTGCACAGCCCAGGCCCTTCTCGCCAACATGTCTGCCTTCTACGCCATCTACCACGGTCCCCAAGGTCTCAAGACTATCGCCCAGGATGTTTGGGGCAAGACGCGCCTTGCTCAGAACCTCATCCTCGAGAAGGGTGAGTTCAAGCTCCACACTGATGGTGTTCGCGAGGATGGCTCTGTTCTCTTCGACACGGTGACCCTCAAGGGCTCCCCTGAGGCCATCGCCAAGGTCCACCAGAAGGCTGGTGAGTCGAGCATCAACCTGCGACGTGTCGCCGACGACAAGGTTGGTTTCTCACTGCACGAGGGTGTCAGCCTGGAGAGCCTCGGAAACCTTGTCAAGCTCTTTGGTGTCTCCGAGTCCGACTTCAACGCTGCCCTCGAGTCCAGCCAGGGCAAGTTCCTCGACGACCAGATTCCCGCCTCTCTCCAGCGAAAGACTGGCTACCTTGAGCAGCCTGTCTTCAACCAGTACCACACCGAGACCGAGCTCCTTCGATACATCTACCACCTCCAGTCCAAGGATGTTTCGCTCGTCCACTCCATGATTCCTCTGGGTTCTTGCACCATGAAGCTGAACGCCACCACCGAGATGCTGCCCGTCTCTGACCCTGGCATTAGCAACATCCATCCCTTTGCTCCTGTCGAGCAGGCTTCTGGCTACCAGGCTCTTATCAGCTCCCTGGCCAAGAACTTGTCCGAGATCACGGGCATGGACGCCACCACTCTTCAGCCCAACTCTGGTGCTCAGGGTGAGTTTGCCGGTCTCCGCTGCATCAAGGCCTACCACGAGGCCCGTTCTGGGGAGAAGCGAAAGGTCTGCCTGATTCCCGTGTCTGCCCACGGTACCAACCCCGCCTCTGCTGCTATGGCTGGTATGAAGGTCGTCACTGTCAAGTGTGATGGCAAGACCGGTAACCTGGACATTGAGGATCTCAAGTCCAAGTGTGTCAAGCACAAGGATGAGCTTGCTGCCATCATGGTCACCTACCCCTCCACCTTTGGTGTCTTCGAGCCCGAGATCAAGCAGGTCTGCGACCTCGTCCACGAGCACGGCGGTCTCGTCTACATGGACGGTGCCAACATGAACGCCCAGATTGGCCTCTGCAGCCCTGGTGACATTGGTGCTGACGTCTGCCACCTGAACCTCCACAAGACCTTCTGTATCCCCCACGGTGGTGGTGGCCCCGGTGTTGGTCCTATCGCCGTCAAGAGCCACCTTGCTCCGTACCTCCCTGGTCACCCTGAGATCGACCCTCAACGAATTGGTGGCGAGCGCGACAGCACTGCTGTTGCTCCTATCAGCGCCGCTCCTTGGGGCAGCGCCTCTATCCTTCCTATCAGTCACACTTACATCCTCATGATGGGTGGCGACGGACTTACCAGACAGACTGGTACGGCTCTCCTCAATGCCAACTACATCATGTCCCGTCTCCTGCCCCACTACAAGGTTGTCTATACCAACGCCCAAGGACGATGCGCCCACGAGTTCATCCTCGATGTCCGGCCCTTTAAGGAGACGGCGGGTGTTGAGGTTGCTGATATTGCCAAGCGACTGGCAGACTATGGCTTCCACTCCCCTACCATGAGTTTCCCTGTCTCCGGAACGCTCATGATTGAGCCCACCGAGTCTGAGTCTCGTGCTGAGCTTGACCGTTTCTGCGATGCTCTCATCCAGATCCGCCAGGAAATTGCCGACGTTGAATCTGGCAAGGTTCCCCGCAAGAACAACCTCCTCACTAACGCACCCCACCCCCAGGAGGACCTCCTATCTACCGAGTGGGACCGCCCCTACTCCCGTGAGGAGGCTGCCTATCCTCTTGCCTGGCTGAGGGAGAAGAAGATGTGGCCCTCTGTGGCGCGTGTCGACGACGCCTATGGCGACACCAACCTGTTCTGCACATGCCCTCCTGTTGAGGGAGCTGAGAACCTGGGCTAGATGAAAAAAGGAATGGCTAGACGATAGACGTGGATTGGGTCATATAGTTGGAGCGTTTGATTTGTTGTATTTGAGCGGGAAAAAAGATGTCATATTCAACCATGATGGTTCCCAAGATTTTGCATTTGGAATGGTTTGTTGGAAAGCTATTCAACCAAGGCGAACTGATCTCGTTTATGGCGGAGTTTTATAAGACGATGGATGGGTTGGATTTATTAAATAAAAGTTCTAGTCTTGCTAGATTAAGAATTATGAGATTAAACTATTTATAATAGCTGAGCCTTGCAAGGTGGTGTGAACAATGTATTGATGAGGACCCGGAGATGCACATGCTAAAGCAGGCTCACAATAAAACTTATAAAAGCTCATGAAATCGACCCTTAGACTTAGAGTAAAAGACAAAAAGAAAACCGACTGACGAACAAACACCTATTATCAAATTTGCCTTTTGAAACACCATTATTTTAACTACTAAATACACGCATGCTTTAATGATCCTTGGTATGCTCGGCATAAGCAGCCTCATCCATCAACCCATCCAGAGCAGACACATCCGAGGCCTCAACCTTGATAAGCCAGCCATCACCCTCGGGGTCCTGTCCCAGATCAGCGGGTGTCTCGCTGATGGGGTCGTTGACCTCGACGACGGAACCGGAAATGGGAGAGACAATGTCAGAAGCGGACTTGACAGACTCGACGCTGCCAAAGGACTCGCCCTCGGTCGTCTCCTCGCCCTTGGCGGGGAGCTCGACGTAGACGATGTCGCCCAGGGCAGCGGCGGCAAAGTTGGAGATGCCGATTGTGCCTGGGGTTCTAATGTCAACGGATTGTGAAATTGTGTGAGAGAGAGGTAGGACGTACAGGTCTTGCCATCGGCGGCTAGGTCGACCCATTCATGGCTTTCGGTGTATTTTCTCGCAAGGACTGAGAGAGATTAGAATCAATTAATCAATTGGTAAAATAAAATAAAAAATTTAAAAAAAACACGCTGAAGACGTACCGTTCATGGAGACTGAAAAACATCGTCGGGGCGCTGCGTTGACTTGACACGCAAACGCAGCCTTGGGGGCTCGTAGAGCAGAAGATCGGAGCTTCGAGGCAGAAGCCCAAGCCTGACGCGCAAAAAGACCAGACATTTTGTGAGGGTGAGAGCAAGAGTGAGAGTTTGTGATGTGAATTGAGTATTGAACAATTGGATGAATGAGGAGCAAGTGAAATGACGACGATGGTCAATTTACACTTGATCTTTGTGGCGCCCCCGTCTTCGGCGACGCATCCGTCTACTTGGTACTTGTACCTCGGAGTCACTGTCCGGCCCCAGTAAAAAAAAGGCGTTTTTGTAGCGTCATATGAGTTGGAGATGGGCGGGGATATCAGGTCATGAAGGGACATGGGCGTCTCCACGTGCGGGGGTAGAGATACTTGCTATCTCTGGTCATGATGTGCTTGACTCTGCGAAATAATCTTGGCTGCAAAGTAGAAGATACTTTGAGCTTCACTGAGTCAAGTTCCTGATACCCCGGATTCACAAAGGAGCTTTTGGCCTGAAGGGTTCTTGGCTGCTGCGGGGGAGCTTGGGAATGATGAATCTCCGAGGTGGGTGACTTTTTTTTTTTCTCTCGGAATTTGATCACGGAGAACCAAGACGTGGGATTGTAGATATTTGTGAGGTTAGGGTTGGAGTTTATAGAGATTGTGTTCATTGATCAAGTGTGGATAGAAAATTTGTATAGTTCAAGGTCGATTGGGCCATGATTGTCTGTCATGATGACTCCTAGCATCACATGTGAATAGAGGCAAATAAACAGCTGGTCTTATGATAGATAGAACCTCAACACATGAATACAATCAACATACTATAAACACTGAAAAATGTTTTTGCTTTCACATCAATTCAATTCTCATAACTAGATCATTTTCCAAACGCCATAATCCTTTCTTAATCCTCATTCCCCAACCCCATCATGACTCAAGCCAAGGCTGAGGGAATCCGCCAACCCACTCGGCAACCTCATTGCGCAGCGCCTCAATCTCCTTGACCTGAGATCCATCTCCGAGATACTCCAAGAAGTTCTTCACCGTGCCGGGGTTCTTGGCTCCCTTGGCCTCAGCAGCTGCTCGGGCGTCCTTGTCGACCGAAAGCGTGATCTGCACGCCCCGGTCCACAATGTCGGCTACGCGCTTAAAGTCTTGGCCTGTGAAACCTCGTGTTGTCATGGCTGGTGTGCCGAGACGGAGCCCACCTGGCTTGAGCGCAGATCGGTCTCCGGGCACGGTGTTCTTGTTGCTAGCCACGCCTACCAGCTCCAGTACACGCTCTACACGCGCGCCGTCGAGGCCCTTGGGCTTGAGATCCACGAGAACAAGGTGGTTGTCAGTTCCGCCAGAGACAAGCTTGTAGCCCAGACCGTCGGAGAGTTGCTTGGCCAGCGCCTTGGAGTTGGTGAGCACCCGCTCCTGGTACTCCTTGAAGGCGGGTGTCTGGGCCTGCTTGAGCGCCACAGCGAGGGCGGTGATGGTATGGTTGTGAGGACCGCCCTGGTGACCGGGGAAGACGGAGGCGTTGATAGGGCCCTCGAGGTCGTACATGATCTGCTTGCCCTTCTTGTCGGTGCTGCGCACACCCTTGCGGTAAAAGATCATGGCGCCGCGGGGTCCGCGCAGGGACTTGTGGGTGGTGGTAGTAACGATATCCGAGTCCTCAAAGGGTGTTCCGATGACACCGGCAGCAACAAGACCAGAGACGTGAGCCATGTCGGAGAGCAGATATGCGCCAGCCTCGTCGGCGATGGCACGCATGCGCTCGTAGTCGATGAGGCGCGAGTAGGCAGATGTACCTGCGACGATGACCTTGGGGCGGTACAGAAGAGCGTTCTCGCGCAGCTTGTCGTAGTCGATCAGACCCGTCTCCTCGTTGAGTCGGTAGGGGAAGGTCTCGTAGTACTTTGAGATCATGGAGATCTTCTTTCCGGGGATCTGGTAGCCGTGGGAGAGATGGCCTCCGTGGGGGAGGTCGAGACCCATGATGCGCTCATGGGTGTTGATGATGGCAGAGTAGGCATAGAGGTTGGCGGGGGATCCAGAGAGGGCTTTTGGAGGACAATGTCAGTTTCATCATGATGGAGACGGGGTAGTCATGTCGTAACTTACGCTGAACGTTGACTCCCCACTTCTCGGGGTCAAGACGGAACGTCTCGAGAGCACGTCTCTGGCATAGACGCTCTGCCTCGTCGATGTGTTCATTTCCACCATAGTATCGTGCTCCGGGATAGCCCTCGGAGTACTTGTTTTGCATGACACTACCTAGAGCGTCGAGAACGGACCGCGAGGTGAAGTTTTCGGAGGGGATGAGGTTGATGAAGTGATTCTGACGCTTCTCTTCCTGCCACAGGGGTTAGATGGTGTCAATTGATATATGTGTGTGTGTGGGTGGGTGTTGAGAACAACGTACGCGCTTGAGAATGGCGTGAATCTCCGGGTCGCCATTTTGGAGGCTGGCGCCTAGGAGCTGTAGAGTGTTAGCTACAGACAAGAGGTTAATAGAGGGTCGATCATACATCTGTCTGAGAAGCAAAGGTTCTGGTAGATACGCGGCTGGCCAGAGATGGCTTGTTGCGGAGGCATTGCTGCCGAAGAGCCCTCATATTCATCATGGTGACTGACTAACTGTGAGGAATGGGGGGTATCTTTGTTGTCAAACCAGACAAGATGAAAAGAAAAGAAAAGAAAGGGAATAAAATAGAGTGTAAAATGGAATTCACAGTCCAACAACTCTCACGGGTACGAGGTTTAAGCTAGAGCAGGCCCCAAGATCTAATACGCATTTGTCCGCCGCACTTCGGCTCATGAGTTCCAGACAATGACATTGCGATAGTAGATACGTACTACTCTCCGATGTCACCGAGTCACGGCGTAAATGTCACCGAGTTCGAGTTATCTGCTGCGTCCCACATGATGGGATCGGAGCACGGTGTTGGGGGGCCGGAAGCGAGCTACCTCGAGGTACTTGGTTATCGCTGCCCCTCTAGAACCATTTTAGAAGGCGCTTGTTTTTTTTTTTTTTTTGTTGGTTCCGGGGTACGTATCCGTACAAGATGAGTTTATCTCGGTGAAGGGATGGAGAAGCTGTAGGGTAGGCTACGCTAAGATGGACTAAACTAAACTCGTCGTGACCGTAACCGCAACCTTGTTTCATTTGATCTAAAACTCTCTCCACTTCATCGACACTCACTCACTCGTGCTCGCTCGCTCGCTCGCTTATTCCGGAGCCACGATCCGATCCACGGACGTTGCCCAATTCTCTCTGCGTTCTAGTTACACCGCGCTCTACTAACTCTCTCTCTATCTCTCCCTCCCTCTCTCTTCTTCTCTCCCTCGGGGGCAGGCAATCAATTTGTCTGCGAGCTTCTGTGCCCCGCGCCCGCTGCGGCCCCAGCCCGCGTGGCAAAAAAGAAATACAAAACGCGCCCAGGCTATGACACCAAACCCCTCAGGCATGCGTGCCATGCCTATTATCCGCAGTAGGACCGGTTGCTTTACCTGTAGGAAGCGCAAAAAGAAATGTGACGAAAGGTACTACAACTATCAATATCACCACCACTACCACTATCACTGCCACTATCACTGCCACTACCACTATCACCATCACCATCACCATCACTATCAATTGCCTTGCCTGATCGACCTATTGTTTTGTTGTCTCCAAGTATCCAATTTGACTCATGTGAATCGTAGTAAGCCCATCTGCAGCGGTTGCAAACGCAACAAGCTCGACTGTGTCTGGCCTGAACCAACTGATAGTTCGTCAACGTCCTCGGCCAGCAGGCCATCACGGCCCTCCTTTGGTGCCGCCTCGTCAAGTTCGCAGCAGAGTATATCTTCTTCGTCTACTCACCGCCGGCCCGTGCTGGCCAGCCATGACACAGACTCGGCCGTTGACCCGGCAGTACCGGAGGCCGAGTCCGAGACAGATCAGGTTGTCACAGAGATCCCCGGCTTGCCCCAGAATGACAGGGACACCCGCATGGCTGATGTGGATGGTGAGGCTGATGGCGTCTTTGAGGCTGAGGCTGAGGCTGGTATTGACCATGATCACGTTCAGCCTTCGCCCTCTTCGTCGTCAGACTCATCATCAACCGTCGTCACCAACTATGATCAAGATACTGCAAATGCCCTTAGCCTTGCTGTTCAACCCGCATCCGAGGCAGCGTTGCCGCTGAATGAAGCCTTGACCATGTCGTTGCCAATGTCAATGCTGCCAGAGCAAGGACACCAATCCTATGAACTGCTCAGTTACTACCTATCACGAACAGCCAACAGCATGGGCAACGGCTCAACAGACGTAAACCCCTTCATCGCCAAGCTCATCCCCCTCGCCTTCTCCAAGCCTCTTGTGCTGCAGCTCATCCTTGCCCAGAGCGCCGCTCACCGTCAAGCGTCGGCGGAGCGACATCCGAGCGATGAGATTGCCCAGAGGTACTACACCGATTCGTTACGCATGTTTAGGAACGTCGTTGATGAGTATGTTTCCGGAAACGCTGAGAATACCCTCGTCTTGACCGTCGGGAGTCTCATCATGTGCTTAACCGAGGTCCGCATTGCCCACAGCGTTTTTCCGTCAATGGCCAACTAACGTGCTCAGGTTGCCAAAGGAGACGTCCTCGGAACCATCTTTGACCACCTCACGGCGGCAAAGTCGCTGGTGAGCACCTTGCTCACAAGTTCCCAGAATCAGGCATATGACGACTTGCCCGACTTTCTCATCGAGTATTACATGCACATCGCCGCTACGAGCATGATATCGATGGATCCCCAGTACAACTCACAGTCGCTGCTCAGCCCCGACATAGAAGTCAGGGCGAGGAATCTGGTTGCGAGGAAGTACGGCGGTCAGCTATGCGGATGCTGGCTGGAACTGCTCATCCTCATATCCCAAATCTTTCACCTGGGCCAGAACATGTCCTCAACCGCCGACGGACAAGTCACACCCACCCCCGACAACATTGTCAACTTTGCATTTCTCCAATCACAGGTCATGGGTTTCTTCCCCGACGCCTCCGTCAGCCCCTACTCCCGTCTCGCTGGTCTAGTCTGGAAGCAAGCTGCGCTTTTATATCTCTGGACCGTCCTCGGCAGACCGCACCAACAACCCGAAGGCAGCATCCAGCGCGCCTTGGTAGAATCCACTGTCGCGGAGGCAGTCACACTACTCGATCAGTTCCCCGCCACAGTGAGGATAAATACGAGTCTCTGCTGGCCGCTTGCCGTTATCGGCTGCAGCACTTCTGACGCAGCGGTCCAGCAGGTCCTGAGGACACGGCTACAGACGATGCTGGACACGATTGGGCTGGGGAACATGAGACAGACGTTGGTGCTCTTGGAGTATGTCTGGCAGAAGCCGCCGGAGCAGGTTAGCCCGTGGACGCTATGCAGGGCAATGCGTGAGAGGCAGATTTGGATCTCTTTTGCGTGAAAGGACACTGTTATTCTTAGATACCCGCCTCGTTACGTATATTATAGAGTCCTCGGGGCACATGCAATCAAGCCGACTGCGACTGCGCACATGCAGCTGTTGCATGGGGAACATTATACCTCAGGAGGTTGATTTCCCGACCTGTCAATGACGCAGCAGCTGCAGATTTATGCAAATCAATCATGAGATATGAGTCAATTGAAAGAGACGCCGCTTTCTCATTCAAGTAGAAACTCCCAGATCTTGGCCGATACGAGAACGCCATCGTGCGCTGCCCGCGCTCTCGTTATCCCCTCTTCGTACATCTCCTTTGTAAAGATCTTTTGCTCATATCTCGCCTCCATGATTTCCTCCATGATAAAGTCGTCGAATTCGGGGTGGGCCTGGAATGAGATGATGCGCTTGGGCTGGTAAAGTCCCTGCACTTCACATCTGCTGCTGCTGCCCAGGCTGACTAGTCCTTTGGGGACTTCTAGGACGGCATCGCGATGCATTTGGTGAAGACCCTGATGCCATGATTAGGGGTGCTTTTCTGAGATGGCCTGGGAGTACTTGCGAGTGATGAGACGCCCAGGAGCTTCTGGCCCGTCTCGTTGAGGTTGATTCTGTCAACGCAGATTTCCCAACCACCGGGACTGACCGCGACCTTTGCACCAAGAGCACGGCCGATTATCTGATGACCGAAGCAGATACCCACGATAGGCTTCTGCGTCGTTGTATATACTTGCTTCACGTAGTCGACAAGCTCCAGGATCCAAGGGTCATCTGCGAAGGATGTATGTTCTGCACAGCGTTAGTTCAGCACATACTAGAGGGAGTCCTATCACGTACTGCTCCCGGTCAAAAGGAACCCATCAACATCCTCGGGATTAGGGTACTCTTGCGCAGTGACGACATCCCATTTACTGAGCTCAAGGTTCACGTCGTTTCCCTTTGACCCCAAGGCCTCATCCTTTAGACCCTTTGTGAGGAGATGACGAAAGATATCTCCGTATGATCCACGAGCTGCATTGACTGAAGGGAAAGGCGTATCGCATTCCAAGACTGCGAGCCGAAAGGTGCGTGTCATCTTGGCTGGTATACTAGGAACAATGTTGTTGGCGAGAAGGTCGTTTGCCGAGCTTGTACTTGTATACGTTCTATCGGTAACATGACCGAACTCGGGATATATATCCCCTCTTGCGAGTAACCGAGAGGGCGGAATACAAGCTTATTGGGTTATTATTACTTGTTTCGGTCCGCGTTTATAGCCGCGCTTTACCGCGCTCCACATTAGTTAAGTAACAAGGCGAGATCCTAGTTGCTTAACTACAAGCATCTATTATAGGGTATAGTACTAGCTCTAACCTCGTAAGAGCCAGATGCTAAGCTTTGCTTGGTTCAGCCCTATCTGCGAGAAGAAGACGTTAGCGACGTGGTGCTGAAAGGACTGCCCGCTGTTCCACGGCTGTGAGGGCCCCGTCCTTCGTTTTCTTGTCTTTGGACTTGCCGCTCGCGAGGAACATGGCCTTGAAGTCGGCATTGCTCGTGTCAGATGGAGATGTTTGATGTGATGAAATATCATGGAGCTGAGGTTTGGTTACAGAAGGAGGGGGAGGTCTATGAAACAACCGCGGCCTGGGACAACGAATGCATATTCGTGAAAACATCCAACTCGGCTCTCGGAGCAAATCAAGGCAATGGAGCAAGATGGAACCAAAATCAGTGAAATGAATCATGGCTTGTTTGTAGAGGGTAAAGTCAAACAGAGTGTGTTGAATAAAGTCTGCTCTAGAGTACAGTTCCCCCATTGCACCATTCCATCTGCCACAAAGATCCAAACCAATCCACGGCTCCCTCTCCCTCTCGCTCTCTTGCTGCCAGTTCTTCTGAAAAGAACCATTCCCCAACAAATGCCTAGTCAAATCCCTGACCTGGCGGTCTGAAGCCATCGTAG
Organism: Fusarium sp. NRRL 66182; assembly: GCA_013266265.1. Taxonomy (NCBI): domain Eukaryota; kingdom Fungi; phylum Ascomycota; class Sordariomycetes; order Hypocreales; family Nectriaceae; genus Fusarium; species Fusarium sp. NRRL 66182. Next base: position 44,367 of record JABFAK010000310.1, read on the forward strand.
TCGGCAGCAAACGAGTCGGAAGTGAAAGAGTCGGCGGCGAAGAATCGGAACCTAAAAAACCATTTTTCCTTTTGTTAGCCCCACGTGTATGTCACGGGTCGGCTAAAAAAGAACCCGACTCCCTCTCCCTTAAGTTTCACCTCTCAGAAGGATGACACACTTGTTCACCATCGCGTGCGCACCGGAGAAGTAAGGTGGACGCTCAGTAGATTCTGGGATATCTTCACTGAAGATTCACCCGGTTCACTGATGAAGTTCTTACCTGAGATGGGAAATTCATCAGTGATGAGACGCAGTTGTGTATGTCGAACCGAGCTGAGGCTTGACGACGAAGCAACAGACTACAGTCTTCTGAGATGATGCCGACGAGATGGAAGCGGACGGGGGTTTTAATGTCGAGCGCAGTAGGGATGGCACTTTCTGTGTCTTCTCACGATGGAGAGTGATTCTTGCCTAGAGGATGACTCTGGTTGATGAGATAAAAAGTAGAGCTCCTGGTGAGAAGAGATGAGTTAGCTTGGTAATTCCCTCTCTCCTCCTGCTATCTTGACTACCAGGCCCCCAGCCCTTTGGCTGGTTCTCTTATCTAGGTACTTGGTAAGAACGGGCTACAACACAGCATTTGTTCTTTTTATCTGTTTGTATCTATTAGATTATCTAACTCGCACGGATGGAATCGTCAGACGACAGTTGCCTTGCTGTCGCTCGTAGATGACATCTCAAGCCAGTTTTGCAATTACAGAGGCAATTCAGAGCCGTGAACTGCGTTCTGGCCATTCCACCTTGCCCCAAAGTACCACAACTTGTCGACCCCTTCCGCTCTTCAACTCCTTTCACTATCACTTCACTTTGCAATCGTGGCCTCTTCAGCAGAGAGAAGAGCGACACTGCTCATTACACCATCGCCCGTCGTCGTTGTCTAGCCATAGCATCGCTCGCCCCAGCTCTCGCTCAAACGCCACGTTTAAGATCGATGTGTGTGCCAAAATAATGACTCTGGCCACGTAGGTATTAACCTTGATCGCATATACTTTGCACAAACCAGCTGAGGGGGAAGGTATTGAAAAAATAAATCAAACTTTTCTTTAGAATCCAATACTTGATATACTTTTGGGAATGAGTCATATTCCACTTTCTCCTCTCCTTTCTTTCTTTCTTTCTTTCTTTCTTCAGTCACTAGCGCGTTAGAGGAGACCCAGGTGGCAATGGTAGCACTCACGATTGGGAAAGCCCTGGTAGTGAATAGAGCACAGGGGACATAGGCCCTCGGCTCTTTTATGTGGTCGCTGGTCAGGGGCCAATTTTCTGCTTTGATAACTTGCTCACACTAACAGAACACACAAATAGAGCGTCAGTCAAAACCTACAATGCAGCCCTCTTATATCTACTAAGGCTTTATCTTCTTTCTGAATATAGCTACCTATTTAAAAAGTAATAACGGCATATTATCTCTAGAGTAATAATCATAATGCAGGCACACCTCTGGTTCTGACTATTTAGAATCTCAGCTGTCTGGAAGTTGTATTAATAAAATTGCCAAAACTGATAAAGAAGCTGTAATTCTGTGGTATAGAAATGGAAGTGGTTGAAAAGAGATAGTCTATATCCAGATGTACAATACAATCAGTGGCCAAGCACCAAACAAGGAAAAGCCTTGAAACATGAACAAGGTGGATGTCTCGGAGGAGAATAATGACATGTACCTAATTGAGTACACGACGCAGGGATCATAATCGATGCATGCGCAACACATTGTGCAATTCCTTGGATGCAACTAATTAACCGACGACAAGGGGGGTGTTTGCTTAATTGACACGACCCAATAAGAGCTCAATCGCGTAGCAAAAGCTCCTCGTTTTTGTGAATCAGTTCCAGGCACTGCCGTTTCTTAGTGTCAGCAGGTTCCTTGAATTGGCTGCTGCACTAGGTCAGAAAAGGACAGGGATAGATAGTCGCTGAAGGGGAGAGGGCTGGTAAAATAGACAGAAACGAGGAGTAGAGATAGACGTCATACACAGAGGTCAAGTCAATCGCCGAGACAGAGAGAGCGTCGTGATAGGTGCGTTAGCTTTCTGAGCTTGACTTGTAGGGTTGCAGATCAGCAAGAATGGATGGATCAATGTGGTAGACTATGTTTTGTAAGCGGGGAAAAGAAGAAGAAGAAGGGATTCTTTATGACGGATCCTTTGTAGATGTTGATGAGGCTATGACGTTCAAAAGCTCTCATGTTTGGGTGTCTTTTTAATCCCCAGCCCCCCTTGCTTTTACAAGTTTTATCCCTCATTGAATTGGTTGCTATATTGCCTGTAGATTCCTCTCTCTCTCTCTCTCTCTGTGCCTCTGCCTCTTCCTCTGCCTCTTGCTCTGCCTCACAATAGCAACAAATAGACAGGACAAAGACAAACCAAGACAAGCTTTCCAATGGCTCCGCTCTCCTCTCCACAAGATCTAGGCCTGGGTCAGATCCTCGCTCGAGCCCTCTCTTCGCCTACGCTATCTCAACCCCCAACTCTTGTGGCCCGCCAAAATACAGAGACTGTCACTGTTGTCACTACTTCCGACGGCGACGACGGCGACGGTGGTACAACACTGAGCGGCGGTGCCATTGCAGGCATCGTCATCGGCTCTATCCTCGGTTTTCTGCTTCTGCTCTGGATCGTTCGCTCGTGTCTCAATCTTGGTGCGCCGCCTCAAGAGCGCGAGAAGTGGTATCACTACAAGGAGGATCAGCCTCGACGGCATTCGCGTCATCACCGCTCTCGGAGCAGACGATCCCGACGATCGAGTATCTCTGCGCCCCCTCCTATTGTTGTTCGCGACTCGACGTCTCGAAGCGGTCGCAGCGGTCGCCGTGGACGTTCGCCTGGTTACTACGGATCTGAGCGCGACAGAACACGATACTACGTCTAAGTGCCTTTTTACAATGAGAGCCTGCAGCAAAGAAGCAGCCTGTGCATCTGTACCTCCTATACTTTGTCGCGTTACTTGTTTGGAGTTGACCATACCATCATGATATTGGGCGTTGCGGCGAATCTATCGGCACGTCACTGCAAACATTACGAATTTATGACTTGAACCACGACGAGGAGGAATGATACGGAAATGATTGCGTTGCATGATGTATCGATACCATTTATCCTTGAATATACGATCCTTGGATTCTTTCTTCAACCACTTTACTTGTATGATCACTGCCGTCGAATAATGCATTCGCTATCACAAGTCACGCAAGCATTGCGGTCTAATAAAGCTTGTTACATACATTGGCTTACAATTAAATTTGGTATTTGTACTATCATCAACTACTGACGAGCTTTGTTCATAGTTTATTAATCGCAGCATGTAATTGCCTCGCTCTGTAAGTTCCCAGCGTACCATGCCAGAATACGCCCTCGTTCAGTGCAATGTAATAACCTTATACTCCAGTTCCTCGCCCTCCAGCTCCCCATACATAATGCCATAGACATAAGCATCTCCAACCAAGCTCAAATCATCTTCAGAACCCTTGGGGGCTCGACGAAACACATGCGGAACCTCAGCTCCCTGCAATATACCAACTTGGTCACCAACCCGAGCAGTGCGAGGCCCAAGTCCAAGATGTCCCTGTTCTGTACGGAAAAGACATCTGCCGTCCGAGGCAGACCCCCAGTCCAGTCGGATTGACCAGGTTGAAGACTTTTGTGGCTGATTTCGACCCGTGTATGTGTATCCCTGTTTCTGCCTCCTGAATTGAGATCCCGCCCTGATCTGTTGCTCCGTTTGGTACAGATGTCTATAAGGCTGCAGGAGCTTCGATATCAGGTCTGAGTCGTTTCGTAGACCTAGTACAGACAGAGCCGCTGAGAGGCTGATTCCAGGGTTTTGGAGCAGCTCATCTGCCAAGGCTGGGTCCTTGTCTGCAATGTGTAACCACAGCATGCAATATGTCATTTCTCCAAACTGGCTGATAAAATCGTATGAAGCATCATCATATAGCCCTGCTTGATCGGCCGTCAAGGTTCTCCCGAGAACTCGGACTAGATCACCATTGTCCTGTGCCTTGGCGTGCAAAGAGCCGAGGGCGAGGTTTAGAATTTCAACCATCTGATGATATCCCTCGTCGTTCTCCCAGTACGCTGTCGTGACGGCCGTTATAGTATCAAAATGATGGTACGGGGAAGATAGAGTGTATGGTGAACTGCTATCGTATTGGATTTCGGGCTTTTCATGAATGGCCGTCTTGAACATGTCAGACCTTGATCTTCGAAGAAGCCTCCAGGGGACAGCTCGAGTATAGTCGGGAACCCAGGATGGTAGTCCTTGTGTATGATATTCATTCCTGTCACCAATACTCCCAAGACCTCTCCAGCCTGGCAAGTTGAGTAGACAATGCGCTGCGGCTGTTGAGAAGACCTCCTGGACACTTTTGGAGTAGTCTGCTACTATAGGTTTACTGATATTTGTCGTTGTATCTAACATGGCGGTCAGCTTAGCCACCCGTGCGAAACTCGCTGGGACGAATTACCAGATATTGCCAAAAGCCCCTACACCTTGTCCTTTGGGTCTCTGGCATGTCTTTCACAGTGGTAGCTTGCTTCAAACCCAATAGAAACAGGGTCTGAATCGCCACTGGCCTCCTCTCTGAGTTTCGCCATCAGGTCATAGACAAAGTTGGTAAGCCACGTATGCCCTGGGCTCTTTTTAATTTCTTCAGCAATACTGCAGAAGATGAAGCAGCTGTGTGCAACACTGCTTCCCGCAAAGATGACGTCCAAAGAGGCTGACATGTCTCCGCACAGGAAGCGCAGGCTACGAGCTAGCCACATCTCTTGAAGTGTCCATGTTCGACCGAACCAGGCATGCTCGCTGAAGAAACGAGCGATGCCGATCATGTCCGAGTCCGAGAAGTTACATGCTGCAAAGGCCTTGTCTATCATAGCTACAAAATCATCTGAGAGAAGGGCTTCGCGGGTGATGGGTATTCGCTGCATGTTGACCACGGCCGTTCGAGTGTAGGCTTCTTCGTGGCCTAGCCAGACGATGACTTCTTGTGCGTCTTTGTAGATCTGCGCCATTTGGGCAACTTGGGCATTCCTCTCTTCTATATCGTCTTGGTTGATGCAGAGAGCGTCGATCCAGATTGGTCCTAGCATGTCAGATCGATCAAGTGCAGCGAGTGCGTTATTTAGATTTTTCCTGATGGGCATTTCGAGCCCGTTGATAAGTATGGTCGCAGTTGGTCGTGACCAGTCCTCGCTCGTCTCATCAGACCGCGGGCCGTCCCAAGTGTAGGAGAGACATTTATACACAGGACAGTTGTCGATATTGACAGTGTGCAACTGGGCTGCTACCATGGTTTCTCGATCGGGATTGATTGTGAGCAGCCGGATCTGGCCTGGTGGTAGGATAGGGCCATAGTCGTATCTCATAGCGAAGTTGAAACGAAGCAGCAATATCAACAAGACTTAGTTGTATAGACTAGAGATTGTTCGGCTTTGGGTGAGTATCGTGCAAGAGGGAGTCTTTGTGGGATCGACGTATCCCCATTGCAGGGTTCTCCTCTACAGACTGATATCCCTGTCGACTATAGACATGTGGTGTAAGTCGCAACTGTACCAAAATTATAAGATGTGAGATAATAGTCGTAGAGGTTTACAAACAATAATGCACAATTTGAACATAACATTCCAAGATTGTTTATTTAATGTTTACAACGTCTAGGGCCAAAATCAGTTCTTCTTTGCATAGTCCTCGGCGTTCGAAGTACAAGTCGTCTCAGCCATAGATGCCCCCTCCAGAGTTGCACCATCTATATTGATTTCCACGCGAGGTCCCTTGTAGTGCTTCCTTCCGTCGAATACCCAAGTAATAACCGCTATCAGGAGAATGATTCCAAAAGCAGCAATGCAGTAATTCATGTTGCTGGGAGTGACTGGTAGTTCAGGCGGGAAGACGAAGAGAACGGTGGTGAGAATCGCCCAGCAGATGCCTACCACGCTGCAAACCCACCGCACTGGAGTGCTTAGCTTGAAAGGTCTGTCTTTGGGGAGCATGTTTCCACCGCGACAGAGGTGGATGAACGGTGGGATCGCATACGTGACGCCTTTGCAATATTAGTCACCGCTTGAAATTCACACCAAGAGGTCACATACCAAGGGCAACAACAGAAGCTGCAGTGATAGCGTTGAAGGCACTGGAGCTCCCCAGAAGAATCAAACCAAAAATGATGACCCAGGCTGTAGTCCAAAGAAGAGCGTTGAGAGGCACGTCGAGAGTAGGATGCACTTTGGCCCAGACACTGCTAAGAGGCAGACCTCTGTCGCGAGCAAAGGCATAGGTCATTCGAGAGCTGGTGGTCATAATGGCCGTGGCCGTAAATAGCATGCAGACGATAGAGAAGACAATGAGGCAAACACTCCCGGCTCTGCTGTCGGTGGCATCAAAGTACATCTGCAAAAGAACGCCTGCTGGAGAGTCGATGACAACCTGTACATCGTTGAGGACGAACAAAAGACACGATAAGAAGATGAAGCCAGAGAACATGCCGATGAGAATGCACCAGATCATGATCCTAGGACCTTCTACTCGAGCATTGGGGATTTCCTCTAGAACCGAGTCAGCGTATCGTACTTTTGTTGCCCGTATTCGAAGAAAACGCACCGATCATATGAGCAGCTGCATCAAATCCAGTCAAAGCAAAGGCACCTTGGAGAAGTCCAAGCAACCAAGCAAGACCATCGGGCCAGCCAACCTCGTTGATAAACCTCCCATAGACGAATGCTCCACTCTGAAAATCAGGAGCAGCACAAGCCAGGACAGTGATGCTGATGATGACAAATCCGGAAAGACTCCAAATGAAGGCAGCTTTGTTGAAGAGAGGGAGTAATCGGTTGGCAAAGGCGTTGAGGGCGAGTGCTATAAGAGTAAAGGCAAGGTAGATGAGAAACTGGTGCCACGCCTGGGACTCATAAGTCGGATGCATGAAGGTGATGGTATCGATGATAAAGGTACTGCCCAGGAGAGGAGCAGTTGCTGTCAAGACGACCCATCCGCTGGTGTTTATCCATCCCGTAACGTAGCTAATACCTCTCGACCATCGTGGCCAAGCAAGGATGGCACTCCAATGATATTGGCCTCCGGATGTTGGATAGGCAGAAAGCATTTCCGCCAGCGGAGCCGCGAGACATAGATTGCATATGCCAGCAACGACGAGTCCCCAGATTACAGAGCTAGGCCCGCCAGAAGGAAGAGCAAGACTGATGGAGGCCGACAGGGCTGTCCATGTGTTGAGAATGGCGAAGGCGAGGCCTAGAAGAGAGATCTTGGAAAAGTTCCGCTGGAGTTCCTGCTTATGGCCGAGCTGTTCCAGAGCAGCTGAATCGTCGATAAGGACATTTCTATCCCGTGCTGTATGCTGGCTCTCCATGTTAGTCGTTGGTATAGGTCGAGGATGCCAAGTGAGGCCAGAAACAGCAGCTTCTCGGCTGATTGGGAGCAAGTTATTTATTTACGCCGTTGAGGGAGGATCGCACCCATTGTTGGGCTAGACTGTATCTAGGTTTGTGTAGTATGACTCTGTTGCATTGTGAATGACGATCCACCCACTCCAAGATTCAGCAGAATGACGTTGTGGGGTAGAGTGACAGACTAGTTATCTGACTGACGTACGCTGCTATTTGTTTCCTATACTTGATTTGATAGTGTGGACAATTCACTCCATATCTGCGGTTAAGGATATGACTAATGACAGCTTAAGAGGCACGGCCTTGTAGCCAGTAACACCTTTCAAGGCCGGTTTGTTTAAACCAAGTGATAGCCACCAATTCCTAAGTATGTATTCATCTTTCCTTTAGTAACGGGGTATGCCATGTGCGTCTTGTTTCCTTGCATGCGCGGCTAGAGACCGCAGTACTCGACAATTACAGATAGAAACTAGGAGATCAGCATCACGAAACATAGCCCTTATCAGCTTTAACGGACAGAGTAAATCCCTCATTGTTTCAAAGAGATACCATCACCAATCTCTAACAACAAGCCCTGATATCCAACTACAGTGGAGTAGACTCTAGATCTCCCCAAGTTTGACTGACATATCTTGGCCCGTGCAAGCCGTGCCAGCTCTCCTAGTGTCGATTGCCCCGCCAAACTGATCCGACTTAACCGAGTGAGTGAACATCTCCCGGCTTTTACGGCAGAGATATTGCGTGCCGCCGGATCTTTAGCACCGGCATCGACCGGCTTTACAAACGGGATCTCCGTCTTGTGTGGGGTTGTCCAAGGAGACTCGGGTTGCTAATCTCCAAGTGATACCCAGTTGTGTTACAACTCTCTTTTCAAACTCCATACTCTCCAGGTTAGAAAGCAAATTCGATTACGTGGAATTTATCAGTGTGCCCCGCGACCCCAGAAGTTTCCCCAGCTATCTATCTATCTATCTATCGTCTACTTCTTCTCCGATGGTTCTTATCAAGTGAGACTGCTTTGAATTTCAGTGTAACTAAAGCCACGGCTTCATGTATTTGAAAATGTTGTGAAAGCGGTAGAGCGACTAGTATTTCACTAGACAATGCCTTCAAGAGTAACAACGGTAGTCGAGTAGAGTTGTCTAGGTTGAGAAGAAGAAGACAGATCAAAAGCATAGGAAGTCTACTAATACACCTGGGATACAAGCTTTACTTGGTACTCTACTATACAAGCTTTACAGTTCCATTTCGCAACTATTTGTTGAGCATCTATTTAATATTTTATCAATAAAAGTCTATTTTTAGCTGTCCTGTTAAATGTAATTCAACTACCTTTACTACAACTACATTCTATCATCTATAAACTAATCGGACTATTACTTAATTGATAAGTAGTAGTATCTGGGGGCTCTGTTATCCCTTGGTGTTAAACCTCCTGTATAGACATCAATTTGACCTCACGATCCCAACCCCCAAAAGAGTTCGACCCTGATATCTCAGGTTCCGTGGTCTAGTTGGTTATGGCATCTCGTTAACACCGAGAAGGTCCCCGGTTCGATCCCGGGCGGAACCACATTTTTGCGGTCGCGAGCAGTGAATTTTCTCATGTATGCGACACAGCTATATTTAGACGCGGTTGTGACCGCAACTAGTATCCTAATTGGATACCCCATGGTCCTGTGGTCTAGTTGGTTAGGACGTTTCCTTTACAACCGATAGATTTATCAATCGGAAAAGATCCCCGGTTCGAGCCCGGGCGGGATCAATCTTTTGTCGTTGTAAGCGACGTCTCCTTTTGCATGTGTAATTAAAATGAGTCGTATTATATATACACGCATTACATACTTTGTAACGTACTTGTAGTTCGCGTAAAGATTTCAAGAGCTCTCTTACTGGCCTTGTATAAGACCTCTTTTGGCAGTCTAGGAGCTTCATTCATTAATCCATAGGGATCAAGCATACGTTGAACAATCAATTAGCAATAATAAATTATAACTCTTTCTACTGTATACAGTTTGACAAGCTGGGCATAAATATTCCAGTCTTTGTCATTTAGGCACAGAATAAGCAGTCATGTATCAGAGGCCTTTCTGCATCCAAAACTCAGAGACGTAGCTACAGAGTATATATTCAGACTTTCAAGCATGTTGAAGATCAGAAAAATGAAACAGAACACAGAGAGTGGTATTTTTCAAAGCACATGTTTCAACTTTATACCCTCTCGTGTAAATTCTCAACTAGTCATAATTTTGATATTTTGTGATCTGATTCCAGACCCATCGATGTCACTTGTCCTCTTTCAAAGGCTGAGTCTTCTTCTATACACCCTCTCTAGCTCTGTCTAGCAGGATCCAGCTCAACCTTGTTCTTCGTAACAGCATCAATCTCCTCCAAAATCTCAGGTGTCAGCTTATCAAGAACCTTGAGCGCAGCCACCGTCTCCTCAAGCTGCTCAGGCCGACTAGCGCCGGTGATGACACTGGTGACGTTGGGGTTCTTGAGACACCACGCAATAGCGAGCTGACTCTGGCTGATACCCAACCTGTCCGCGATCGGCTTTAGTTGTCGCACCTTTTCGATCTCGGCCTCCCAGTCGTCGGTTCCAATACGGCCGCGCATAAAGTCGGCGAATCCGTCTTTGCTGGCGCCGAAACGAGAATCCTTGGGTGGTTGACCATCGACCACGTCGTTGTACTTGCCGGAGAGCAAACCCATCTTGATGGGAGAAAAAGTGGTGAGGCCGAGGCCGACACGCTCGTACAGACGCTGGAATTGACCCTCTACCTTGTCGCGAACCAGCATGTTATAGAAAGGCTGTTCTGCAATTGGTCCGATCATTCGTAGATCACGAGCAATTCCAACCTATACACTGTGTAAGAATTGGATTAAAACAAGAGTGAGTGGATGTCTTACAGCTTCAGCAATCTCGTCAGCGGACCACTCTGACGTGCCCCAGTAGAAAGCTTTGCCATTGTCGATGAGGTAGTTGAAAGCACGGACAGTCTCCTCCATGGGAGTTAGTCTGTCTGGCCTGTGAGCGTAGACAATGTCGACGTATTGAAGTTGAAGACGCTCTAGTGAGGCCTCTAGACCCTCAATGATGTGCTTTCTTGAGAGGCCGTGGTTGTTGACAAGAATCTCCCCATTAACAGCGCCCCAGTTGATTTCTTGTACAAATTAGCATGAGCACATATATTCGAGTGCGGATGGTGCTCACTTGTGCTGATGACCAGATCGCTTCGCTTCCACCCAAAATGCTTAATGGCCTTGCCCATAACAATCTCAGCCTGCCCGGCCGTGTAGTTCTCAGCTGTGTCGAAAAAGTTGACTCCCAGATCGTAGGCCTTCTTCATGCAGGCAAAAGCCTCTTCGTCTGCGGCATAGCCTCCATAGGTCATCCAGCTTCCCAACCCAATAGCTGAGACGTGTAGACCTGAGCGGCCGAGGCGGCGGTAGATCATGCCAGTGTCTCGAGGTTCAGGGTGAGCCATTTTGGAGGAGGTTTCGTGATTCTGATGATGAATTCTTTGCGCAGTTCGAGATTTCTGCTCAGACCGATCAGTATAAGTTCATCGGGTTGGGGTTGTTGGGTCGGAGAAAGTCTCGGAGATTTCTTCGGAGTGTGGAGAAGGCTTGCACCGTACAGTTGATGGCCTGTCTGCTCAAAAAGTCCTTTCTGCTAGGAACAGTCGCGTGTATATATAATATTCCTGCTGCACAGTTTTTGCTTGATTCACTCGGCGAGGATAATGCAAGTAATATGACTCCCTCGCCGCAATCACTATGCATCCATGATGGACCATCAACAATCGACCTGCTGCAGGTAATCGATCGACAAGGGTTCGATGGCGCAACTAACAACCCCGGATTGCGCGATAAACAGAAATCTTAGCTCGCCAAGACTTGGTCTTGCTCCGCAGCTTCTCGAGGCATCGACTCTAGCAACATTCGGGTAAGCGGTGACGGTGACCTGACTAGATAGCCAAGGTCCAGGGGAGGCCAGCAGATCTGAGAGGCCTGTTCCTCCATGAATTGATACGTCGGCATGGCGAGGTTTGATTGCGCTGTTAAAAGCTCCGCTGTGTCTTGAAAGGACGCCTGAGCTTGGTGGTTGGCCTCAAAGACGATAGCGTCGCGGCTTGATGCTTCGAGTAGACGACTGGAACTGGATATCGCATCCATCTTGATTGTGAAAAGTGACAGCAGAGTCCTGTTCCCGCCTCTGCATGATGACAGGATATCTCGTAGTCGGTGTAGAATCTGTATTGATTGGTCATCTGGGATTATCGAGTGGTCGCTCGCCATGGCATCAATCACAGCTGTCGCGATCTCGAACGTCTTGAACTCCTAGTCTGCCTGTCAGCCTGTCTGACCACGTCACATCACGCAGTCGAAACTTACCAGCGTCGGCCCATGGGACTCAAGCGCAGCTTTTGGAAGCTCAGAAACAAGACTTAAAAAGTCATTGGCAATACTGATCGGGTTCATGCCCGGAATCACAATACCAAAGCGTAATGCTGCCCTCCAAAGCACAGCGCGCATCCATTGCCGAGTCACAAACATGTCGGCACGCTGAACTTGGTTGATTGGGCCCCAGTCGTCATTATCCGCCGAGTCAAGAAGCTTCTGCTGGAGTAGTTCAAGACAGCTTTGGGCAACGGAAGCCATGTTGGGTATGTCGGAGTCTGCGTCGACATTGTGAAGAATTTCGAAGATGCCTGATTGATCAAACACCCAGAACAGATGAACAAGCTTCAGAAACGCTGGGAGGACCTCGGCTTGGTCGTCGGCTCCCCCGAACCAGGGGAACAGGATGTTTGGCTTGAGGACTATGGGGAGTTTGTGCAGAAGGGCGACACCTCTGAGACAGACGTTAATAAGTGATTCACCTTTGACCTGTTTGAGACACATACCTCTCGGTAACGAAGAGCAACCATAGAATTCGTCGCGACACATGCTGATCAGCGTCCGACAGGGAGGCATAGGTAGATTCACGATCGAGCCTCAAGATCTGCGCCTGCGTGATGGCTTCGCGCAGGTACACGAGAGACTTTGTACCCCCAGGCAGAGCATTCTCATGATAGATGTGCAAGAAGAAGGAAATGCGCAGGGCATCTAAAAGGCCAAGGGTCTCACTCAGCCCACTTGTCTCTGCCTCCTCCACGCTGGGCTGCCACGCAGTCTCCAGTTTGAGCTGGGCGATAGCAGCGAGAGCGACTGCGTTAGCAAGGTAGCGAGCTGCACCGTTTTGGCTAGGGTTTTGTCGTATCTGGTTTCTCAGATCGGTAGCATCGACGATAGGCCAGATGGGGAAGAGCCTCTCGGAGTAGACCTCAAGAATGTCAAGTAAATAGGCCGCCTCGCCAACAGGTGACGGCGATTTCGTTGCAAGGCTTCGATCCGGACTTGTAGTACTCTGTACAACATCTCCTTTGCGTCTGCGCTCAATCTTATCAAGAGTCCGTGGTCGTAAACCTCGTGGGCCCCTCGTCCTCTGCATGAGGTTGAAGGTGCATGTTATGCCTGAAGCCTCGCATCCCGTGCAGGGGGGCGTCTCTGAGCAGCGGATCTTGCGGATCTTGCATGAGTCGCAGGCCCTTCGCGCCAGTCTCTGCCGCGAGGCTGAAGTGCTCGGAGTTGAATTCGGAGGTTGACGGTTGTTTGGAGGTGGGGTCATGGCGGAGAGGAGCTGGCTTGTTGGGGTGATGCTCGATGCTCGTTGGCTTACGTGTAGTTGATGGAGATTGGACATAAAAACGTAGTGAATCTGATGTCTCCAGGTGTTGTCTTGGGAGCATTTTGCTATAAAAATGGCGTGCTTGAAGCTATTGATCTCGTGTTGGCAGGGATCCCTGTCTACCCCGGATTCTGTATATAAGGTTTACAGAATAATGTGACTAAAGTTTGCCCCTACCTTGTAGTTTCTTATTAAAGTAACTAATTTATAAAATAATATATAAAGTTAAATAAAATAGCTAATAATATGAAAAAGTTCGTAGGTTTAAGGCTTTATATTTTATAGCTAAATAAATTTAATCTTTGTATTTCCTCCCAGTTTTCCGTTTTACTTTCAGTCGCTTTATCTAGAAACTAAATACTATTCCTTGTTATTAATTAAGCTAGGCCGTTTCCCTCCATGCAAAACGCATCTGCATACCTAAGGGCAACACCGGTGTCCCTCACTTTACCTCTAACTGCTCCATCCTGCTGAAAGCCATATCGCAGGAATAATCCAATCATCCGCGCAAAGCGGATATTCTCCTTGACCTCTTCCTGGAGGCCCCCAATGTCCGTCTCAAAGATCCGCCAGAATTCATCTCGGAGATCCTTAGCATTGTCATAGTAATGCCAGCCACTGCTATCCATATAGCCAAGAATGTTCTCCAGTGCCCACAGCGAAATCCCAAAGGGGTAGATTTTCGACTCGGCCCAATCAATAACGCCAGAAATATGGCCGGCATTATCAACAAGAATGTTGGTTTCGTTCAGGTCGCCGTGGGTGATGACGAAGGGAAGGGTGAGGATTCTGGGGAGGCCCCGACGGACCAGGTTTAAAGTCCCCGTGAAGCGATCCGGCAGTCGTTGGGATAGTCGACTGAGATCGCTCTCAAATTCCAGCTGTACGTTGCTGGCAATGGATGAAGACACTTGCTGCGCTCCCTTCCATGATGCTGCAAAGAATCTGCCCTCCAGTTAAAGCTCATTACCCTAAGTGACTGGCAGATCGGCATACCTTGCGAGATCACCGACAGTCCGGAACTGCCGCATTTCAAATTCCGCCTTGCCCTCCAGCGAAGTGTCTCTAGTCTGGATATAACATACGCCGTCGCGCTTCTCCATGACGTAAATAGACAGAGGGAAGTCTTCGCCTATCTGCCCATGATATTCACACTTGGGAACATCCTTCGTGTGAACTAGCTTCGCCATCTTGACATTCGCCATATCGAGCTTGGATTGCTCCGCGCGGAACTGCACAATGTCTGTTTGGCCTGGCCCACCAGTCACAGTATAGCTCCATACACCCTGTATAGGCACTGGAATCACAGTCCCGCCGACAATAGATGCGGCTTTGGTGTCACATTCGGCCCTGGTAGCTGTAGTCAAGGTGTCGAAGAAGCGCCGGATGCAGCTCTCGGCTGAGTAAACTTCTGTATCCATGACAAGATCGTCTTATGTGAGACGGGGAACGTTTAACACAGAAGTATTTTGACGACGGTAGAAGTAAGTTTATTGTGGTCTGCGGCAGATGAGCCTTGAGACCATTAATTTCGGCAGCATTTAGGCAGCATTTCAGGCAGCACAATCTCAGCTGTCGCATCATTAGACTTATCGCAGCAAAAGTCTGTTTTCCTTTGTCACCCGGAGCAACAATACATGTATATACATCTTACTATAAACTATGCTTCGCGAGCATGATACAAGTCCAATACTTGTTGAAGAACACCCCAGATTCGCCGTCTGTTTGTCAGAGTCAGGTTCATGTCGCTCCAGTCGCGCACAACGAGGCCCCAATTATGCTGTTCCTGTCTTCCTCGCGTTCGAGGTTCGTTTTCTCTTTCGCCTTTTATTTCGTCAAGTTGTCGGCCAATCTTCTTCTCCCGAGAGCTGACCAAGTCAAGCTTCTTAGCTATCCAGTCAACGTCCAAACCAGGTGCATCATGACTGGGAAAATCGTAGAGCCAAGGTTCGAGTAGATGGCTCGCATGAGGCGTGTCTTCTTCCTTTCGCGGCGCGTCCTTGATCAGAGAATGGTAGTACTCAACAAGAGCCTTGTTGGACGACGGAGACGTGACAAAATCCTCGATGCCAATCTGCGTTGCCCAGAACTGTCCCATGCATTCGTTGATATCTCCATATTCCAACTTCAAAGATGATGCATAACCTCCTTTGGAGAGGCTCTTAAAGGTCTCATAGAGGGCATCAAGATCGACAGGTTTAGGAGAAAGGGCAACGTTGAATTGGTCATAACAGTCGTGGTGAAACGGAAATGCCATGGGATCTCCCATTTCTTCAGTGTAACTGACAAATGATCAGCCAGGTCTCAAATTCTGGGAGTCATGCCTCACGTTATCATGGTGTTTCTGCCATTGGGAAATGTTTGGCCCGCAACGGCATGGAAGAAGTGGTAATCGTCACCTATGGCTCGGCCAGTGAGATATGCTCTTGGTTGAAGCATGTCAGTCAGATGAGAGCCATGGGCTTTATGGATGTATTCACTTTTCAGGCGTGTTTCCATTTGGATCCCGCCCAAGGATTCGCACATCGCCTAGCCATTTACACGTCTCGGGGGATGCAAAGTCCGTGTTATAGGGAGCAGTTCGATCGCCCTCGTAGTAATCAGGGTCTTCTGGCCAGTAAACATCTTTGGTTGGTCCTCCACAGAGGCAGCAGTAAGTGTCACTCATTGCAGTAGGTGTAGATGAAAGAGTGGAGGTTTGTTCAATCCCACTCATCGGGGCTGTTGTCAGCACTAGTACATGCACTGCTTCTTAATTTACTCATCACATTTTCTGCCGTCTTCGCGATGCGTCTTCCTGGCAGCAGTGTTCTTTGTTCCCTCTCTAACCATCGCTCACAAGACGTTGGTATCGCTTGGTTAACCACAGCATCTCAGCCATGGAGTCGACTGAGAGCACAACAGTTGAGCCAGCCCACAAAGGGATCCTCAGAGATGATACAATTCTTCTTGGTTGGATATTTGGGTACTGCGGCAAAGACCGATTATCCGATGCCTCGATGTGGCCAAATATACCGTACACATCATCACCCAACCGGGGCTAATTCAGATATCAGACGCCCAAGTAAGAGATGTCGAACTTTAGTCGGCCGGAAAGCGTCTTCCCGACTGGGTGCCGATATTGAAGACTGCTGCTCAAGCCTCACTGCCCCCGGTGCCTCCAACGAAACGAGAAAGGGCAGCTATGGCCAGAGCTGAACATCAAACAAGACTTGCAGAGAAGAGGGACGAGGAAGCGAAGGAGAAAGATCTCACGGGTCATCTACCAGAAGCTCACACCGACGAGATCGAGCTCCCTTCCAAAGTATAAACGAGGCTATGAATAGGGAATGCCACAGCCTCATCAGTGCCTGTTTGGGAGCATGACCAGTCAGTCTAGAGGCCTGCTATGGCCAGTGAGCATTTCCTAGCAGTTCCTAGCGGTTGACAAAGGACGGCACCTTCACTTCACAAGCAACCGAATAATAGGCAATTATGATACGAGAGAAATGAAAAGGTATTAGTCCTAATGGCGTGGTTCTCCTTTCAAAATGAGGACAGACGTGGGGGGGAAGAGGATGTAAACGATGCGTTCAAAGGCGGGGCATTCTCTGCTGTATCACCTCATCTGATAACCACCACCTATAACCACTCAAAAACATCATGACCCTTGGATCCCTCCCACCAGAACTTGTCACCAGCATCGCTCCATTCTGCAACACCCAACAGCTTGCCTCGCTAGCCCTTGTCAATCACGTCTTCCACGACATCTTCAACCCACATCTCTACAGGTACAATGCCCTCTACGACGATCCCGCAAAAGCCGCAGTGCGATGGGCTGCCAAGTCCGGCTCACTAAACACCCTCAAACTCGCCTTTGCCCAAGGAGCAGATATCAACCATAGAGGCCCGGCAAAGGAAGAACATTACCAGCATCTGCCGCATCATACATCCCGTCCTCGGGTGGTATACGCCGCGCCTTTGCATCTGGCTATAGTTCACCACTTTGAGGATATTGTCCGCTGGCTGCTTGATCATGGAGCTCGTCTGGATGTTCCAGCGTACAGATTATGCGACTGTGCTACTCCGGATCTTTTCCAAGGTGCCTATCATCGATGGTATCCTCTTCACTTTGCCATCCGTCATGGCGGCGGCAGATCGATGCTGCTTCTGCTTCTCGAGTACGGAGCTTTCTACTCAGCAAGTGGTGTTCCAGGTGTAGCATGCGCCATCAAATTTCAATCGCTTGGGGCTTTCAAGCTTCTCCTTCAACAGAACCATTTCGAGCCCGAGTATCGGGACGAGAGAGGATTCACTCCTCTGCATTACGTCTCCTTCTGTGACATGCGTTCCAGGGCTTCCAGAATCGTTCATGAACTTGTCGACTATGGCGTTCCGCTCGATGCAGAATCACCAGAGGGAACTGCTGTCAACATGATGGTCCGGGAACTGCGCTTCACAGCCGCCATCGCAATACTTGAGCGCGGTGCTGATGCATCCAACGATGTTGCCAACGGACACGGCCTGGGCATACTGGACCGTGTTTTTGACGAGACCTACCAAACAAGCATTGAGACAGCACAGCTTGAGTCTGTTGCCAATGAATACAAAAACGACAGGCAAAGATTAGTACAACTACTCATCGCACGTGGTGCCGATGTCAACAGACTCCTCGGCCAAGGAAACCCACCTCTCTCCAGGCCACTCTACTGGGCTCTGACGGTGACAAAGGACGTCCAATGCGTCCAGTTGCTGCTCGACGCTGGAGCTAGAATCGAGGATGGCTTTCTCGACACTGACTCCCGGTCTGAGGGGCTCCTTCGCGGATTCTTCAACATCTTCACCGGCTACGCAAACATGCGACCAAAGACCGGTGCGCCTACCAGAGCAGACTTTGAGCCGTACTCGGATTCTGTTCTGTTGCTTTTAGAGAGGGGCGCCCGGATAGACGCCCCGGATAATGAGCGTTCGGCTTTATACGAATTGTGTGAGCTTGGTGTCTTGGAGAATGGGAGCTGGGGACTTGAGTTTCTCGTTGAGCACGCGACAGTCCGGAACGTGAAAGTCGAGTATGTTGAAGCTTTGATGCGATCCTGGGAGACGAATGAGCGCGTGTGTGCGCTGTTGAAGCTGCTGCGTGAGAAGCTGATCAAGGAGAAAGACGATAGACCAACGGAGACGGTGGAGGGGCAAGATGAGAAACAATGAGCGTCCTCGTCACTTGAATATATGGTTCGGTCTAGGATGGGTTCATAAGCTTCGAGTCTTGACTGTCATTCACCATGAGGTTTGCAGTGACTATCGCAGCATTAACTATGCATCATCTTGATCTCGACAACTTCTGCCAAGCAACTTCTTCATGCATGCATCCCCAATTCGTACAGCACCGATTCCCAACTCCTCTCTTAATCCACACTTAAACGCCCAGCAAAACAAGTCCAAGAGAAACAGCAGCCGGAACAGCCTGAATGTAGAGAATCCTCCTGTTGGCAGTCATGCTGCCATACACGCCAGCCACAGCCACACACCCGTGGAAGAAGACCTGAAGCTGCTTCGCAACCTCGGCGTTGGGATGAAGCACTGCCCAGAACAGACCGGCAGAGAGGAAGCCGTTGTAGAGGCCCTGGTTGGCGGCGAGAGTCTTGGTCTGCTCTGCGAATTCGGGCGTGAGTCTGAACGCCTTGCGACCTCTGGGGGTGTTCCAGAGAAACATCTCGAGAACGAGGATGTAGCCGTGCAAGGCGCCGAGAAGGCCGGTGGTTGCGAGTCCAACGACGCCCATTTTGAGTGGTGTGAGTATTTGATTGTACCGTGGTGAGTTGGCGGTGTTTGATTGAGACAATGGAAGTAAGAAAAAGACGGTTGTTGGCAGAAGGGAATTTTAAGTTTCTATACGTAAACTTCGCGATGGATACGATACATAGTAAAAAAATAAAATAAAAAAAAAGATGACTAATAAATTTCAGCAATACGAGCTTCACTAAGCCATTTTGGAGAATATCATCCGCGTGAAAAGAAGCCCTTGCATTCCTGCGTAGCCGAGTGGGAGAGTCGGGATATGCTGAACCTGGCAATACGAACACAATACAATTCTCAACAGAGAAGAGCTGAGCTGTTCGTACAAGTGCGGGTTACAGTTAGCGACCGAAAGCATGAATAGGCTGCTCGCGTAGTGGAACAAAGACAACATTCTGGTGGAAGTACATGTAACTGGTGCCGTAATGGGATGCATCCGGCTTATAGAGAAGTACCACGGCATTGAAGAACTGAAACGTGCCGTAAATGATGAAGCAAGGCAAGTCGCAAGTCAACTAAATACCAACCCGATCTATTTGATTCAAATATAGTCAAGTCAGGCCAATTCCTAAACTCGTATAACCAGGGTTGTCCGCACTCAGTAAGCAAATCGAAAATCGAGTCGCTTGTTACCATCAATCTCTCTCTGCACATTGTCCGTCTGGTATTCGACCTTTTGCTCCGGCGTCATTGCATCCCATTGGGCCTCCTTCTTCTTGTTCAGGCGGATGAGCCATTGTCTCTGCACGACAAAGGTCACCACGGCAAGACACAGGATCGAAATGCACACCTTGTTGCCGTTCTTGTAGTAAGGAGCATCCCATCTGCGGTAGATTTGGCTGCCTGTAACGCTTCCCCTGTTTTCAATTAGCATCTATTCAATAAACGATTTGCAAGGAGGGGGTCAAGTACATCTGGACGATCACGTTGTATGTCGCAGCTGCAATGGCTCGCTTCTTGACGTCGAACGAGTTCTCGGAGATCCAGGAGGAAACCAAAGGATGGAAATAGGGATAGCCACTGATCAGGGTAATGATAGAGAACCGTCCCCATTCGCGGCCCTGGTCGGGGAGGGTGAGCAGCGCGGTGAAAAGCGGGAGCGACCAGATCTCTCCAAAGAGACAGTGGAACGCCCTCTCGTTAAAGTACTCGGAGCTGTATGCGAGCCCGAGCATGGTAAAAATCTGGATAGCAGCCGAGGGCGCAGTCAGAAGGTTGCTAGCCAACGTGCTAAAGTTTCCGACACGTCGAAGGGTGAGAGTGAGGTATGCCTGCACAGGCGTCGCGGGAATGTAAGCGATGAGACCGATGAAGTAGAGACCCCAGAGTGAAGGATCAGACCAGGCGGCCTTGACATCCTTCCAGGTTGCGGGCTCGTGGAGGTCAGTAAGACCCTTGGCCGGGTCATCTCGAAGAATGCGGTTGATCATGATGACCTCCTCGCGCTCCGTGTACCAAGGCTTGCGCCAGATAACTCCCTTGGTACCGGTGGGAGAGGTAGGGAGATAGATCATGGAGACGAGACCGACGACGACGGTGAAAGCACCCTCAAGGAGAAGAAGCCAGAACCAGCCGGGACGGCCATCAACACCTCGCATCTCGAGGAGCCCAGCAGCCAGGAGAGCGGAGATGACGCCTTTTATAAGTCAGTCTTCACTCGCATGTGACTGATAAAGGTCAGGGTGATACGTACGGGCAATATTCAAGGTAGACCAAAAAGCAGCCAGTCGGATTGACAGTTCCCTCGAGGTATAAAAGTATGTCGCCATGAGGATAACACCAGGAATGAAACCACCCTCAAAAAGGCCGATTAGAGCACGGGAGATGTAGAAGCCGACTGGTCCAGTCATAAAGGCTTGGAAAGTTGAGACAAGACCCCAGCAGACCATGAGTACAGGCAGGACACGCTTGAAGCCGTATCTCTTGGTGAGGAACTGCACCGGAAACTCAGCCAGCAAGAAGCAAAGCACTTGGATGGTTGTTCCGTTGTTGTAATCATCAGTCGTCAGGCCAAGGTCAGTCAAAAGATCATCAGCCAGTGCGTTGCTCAGATTTCCTCGATCGAGCTGCAGACCAAAGAACTAAAACCTCGTGTAAGTGCGTGAGCCATCAAACGACGAGTGGCAGCATACCATAAGACACAACCAGGTGAGAAGCTTGAGGTCAGTCTTTCGCACAGCCCTCTTCTCCTCCTCAGGCGTCCAAGTAGCGGAGGGATCCCATCGATGGCCGCCTTCGTACGTTTCGTGCGGCGGCAGCGCGTGGTGAAGTTCTTGCCGACCAACACCGACTTGATTCTTGTCGATATCCACCGACAAGCGCTCTGCTACTGCAGGGCTTCTTTCAATGTCGAGGTTGCCCATTCTGAACAGAATAGTACCCAACGACTGGTGATTTGTTGAAAGGAGGGAACTGAAACCTGGCTCTGAAAGAGTCAAAGGTGATCGTCGCTGATTGATGCCAACCTTTGGGGCCCGGGTCGAGATATATAGCTACAGCACTAACTCAATCTACACTTGAGCCTTGCCTGCCTGCACATACATAGTTTTACCTAGTCCAACATTTCCGAAAGAACCTCCGGGCGATAGACAGTAGCGGCGAACGGCGGTGGCACGATCGCGCACGCCATAAGGACATGAATCCGATTCTGGATCATAGTCCAGGGTCCATGAGCCGCCAAGCAGCCTACATGGAAGAAGCAGACATGATGCAGTGACAGTCTGGCAGGGCCGAGGTAGAAATTGGTGTCTTGAGATTGGCTCCCGCCCTCCGCAGGAGCTGGGGTTATCCTCCGACATTTTCTCCGGCTAACCAACCATGCTGGGCATGCCATCTCTAGTCCCGATGATGTCTTTGCGGGGAGTCGTGATTCGACCTTTTCCGCTTATAACTAGAGAGCCGGGGTTGGTCTGGTCCCCGCTCTACCAGGGCCTTGTTATAAGTGTCCGTGTATCGCTTCTGCAGTACTAGATGTTGCTCCCATATAGTGATAGACTCTCATAGACCGCCATAACTGCCTCCAGCTCCTGGTCAATTTTGCTTATTGTTCAAGATCACTCACATATTGCACCATGCCCTCTGCTGCACCCGAACCCATTCCTGGCGGGAATATCCTCGGCGGTCATGCTGACAGTCGCCCACGTCTAAGTCAACCCTTGACTTACACGGGCAGCCTTGACCATGTCCAGCAGTTCGACGTCACCCCTGTGATTGGCCGTGAATACAACGGTCTCCAGATCCGCGATCTCTTGAGATGGGATGAGAGACTCATCCGCGATCTTGCTGTTACCATCTCCCAGCGCGGAGTCGTGTTTCTCAAGAACCAAGATGTCACCCCAGAAGAGATGAAGGACTTTATGCTGCGGCTCACAGATGTCTCTGGGTGCCCTGCTAGTTCTGGCCTGCATGTGCATCCTCTGACGGAAGAGGGCAGTGAATTGGGTGATCAGATCAGCGTCATCTCGAGTGAGAAGCAAAAGAAGGGCGGTGGCTTGACACATCAACTGAGCGATGTGAGCCGTCTTGCATCGGCAGGATGGCACAGCGATATTACCTTTGAGAAGGTTCCCTCAGACTATGCCATGCTCAAGATTCATACACTACCAGCCACCGGTGGCGATACGGTATGTTTGTTCACTTGGCTGATGGCTGTTTCAATGCAGCTATTGTCGCATCTGTATGCAACTGTACTGACTTGTCAGCTCTGGGCGTCGGGCTACGAGGTCTACGATCGACTCTCCGACCCCATGAAGAAATTCCTCGAGGGACTGACAGCAACCCACGACGCAACCTTTTTCCACGACGAGGCACGACGTCTCGGCAATCCCATCCGCAAGGGCATCCGCGGGTCTCCCCTAAACAAGGGCGAGGAACTGACAGCTGTACATCCCCTCATAAGAACAAACCCAGTTACGGGTTGGAAGTCGGTCTTTGTCAACAAGGGCTTCACCAAGCGCATCAACGGGTTGTCTAGGGATGAGAGTGACACGCTGCTGGCCTATCTCTTTAACCTGGTGACACAGAACCACGACGCTCAGGTGCGGTACCGATGGAGCAAGAATGACTGTGCGATCTGGGATAATAGATCAACGTATCACTGCGCGACGTATGATTATGAGACGACTCGGACTGGTGATCGTGTGGCTAGTCTGGGTGAAGCCCCGTATCTTGATCTCAATAGCAAGGGACGCAGGGAAGCACTGGGTATTTAAAATCCGGAGACGTGGGTCAAGGTCAAACAAAGCAAAGTACCTAGTTGTAATACTATGAGTCTCTCACAAAAAAAGATGCAAGTCTAGCATACATACAATGGTAAACAAGTACAGTCGGTATTTATATGGATCCGACAGATAGTGCCAATCTACTACCTACAGCATGGTCCAAGCTTCTACTTGAAAGGGGAATTGGCAAACGAAATCTTCCGAATCTACTCTTGTGCTTCCCCAAGAACAAGCTGTAACCAACGTTAGGTTGTGTTGTATTGTAGATAGGCCATGAGCCGCATCATCTCATCGCCAATGATTCAGCAATGAAGGTCCAATCTGTTTCTTCGAGCCTGAGGCGGGCTCTTTGCCTGCCTCCTCGACCTGGACTTCGACCGTTCACCATCGGAGTCACCAACGCCGACCCGCCGATGACACGTCCCTTCCACTCTGGACCCCTCCCCCGCATCAGCTCCCTAGCTCCAGCTTCAGCTTCAGCTTCATCTCACCGAAACCCTTGGCTCTCTTCTTCTTCTCGGCCTCTTCATACTTCTCAGTCACCTTCCTCCCCTCGACCTCTTCGCGACTCCCATCTCATATCGCCCTTCGCCTCTCGTCAGCAGCAGCGGAACTGCTCTTGTCGACGAGCCATGCATCGCAACGGAAACGACGTCGCCAGCGCGAGCCTCGATATCCGCCGTGGCCGCGAGGTCCTCCCCAAGAACGTCAAGCCGCTGCACTACGATCTCACCCTCGAACCCAACTTCGAAACCTTCAAGTATGAGGGTACCGTCGTCATCGATTTCGACGTGGTCCAAGACTCAACCTCCATCGCTCTCAACACGGTAGACCTCGAGATTCACGAGACCCATGTCGAAGCCGATGGTGCCACTGTCACTTCCTCGCCTACCCTCGATTACAACAAGGACACCCAGACCACGACCATCACCTTTGATCAGACGATTCACGCGGGCCAAAAGGCAAGGTTGACTCAGCGCTTCACCGGTACTCTCAACGATGACATGGCAGGCTTCTACCGGTCTTCATACAAGGACGAGCAGGGCAATACCAAGTACATCGCCACGACTCAATTCGAGGCCACCGATGCCCGTCGAGCATTCCCTTGTCTGGACGAGCCTGCTCTCAAGGCGACTTTCACTGTCACCCTGATTGCTGACCACGACTTGGTTTGCTTGGGCAATATGGATGTTGCTTCTGAAAAGGATGTCGACTCCAAGATTACGGGCAAGAAGCGCAAGGCTATCACCTACAACAAGACTCCCATCATGTCCACCTACCTCCTGGCTTTCATCATTGGCGACCTCAAGCACTACGAGACAAACAACTTCCGAGTTCCGATCCGAGTCTGGTGCACCCCCGACCAGCATCTCGACCATGCAGTCTTCTCGGCAGAACTAGGTGCACGAACACTCGAGTTTTACGAGAAGCAGTTTGGCAGTCAATATCCTCTTCCCAAGATGGACATGGTCGCCATACCTGATTTTGCCGCCGGTGCAATGGAGAACTGGGGTCTCATCACCTATCGAGTCGTTGATCTTCTCCTGGATGAAAAGACCAGCAGCGCCTCTACCAAGAAGCGAGTGGCCGAGGTCGTCCAGCACGAGCTGGCTCACCAGTGGTTTGGTAACTTGGTCACGATGGACTTTTGGGATGGCCTGTGGCTCAAGGAAGGGTTCGCGACCTGGGTTTCTTGGTTTTCAAGCGACGCTTTCTACCCCGAGTGGAAGATCTGGGAAGGTTACGTCGTTGATGATCTACGATCCGCTCTAGGTCTTGATTCTCTGCGCAGCTCCCACCCCATCGAGGTTCCTGTCAAGCGTGCAGACGAGGTTAACCAGATCTTTGACGCCATCTCGTACCAAAAAGGCTCTTGCGTCCTGCGCATGATCTCCAAGTACTTGGGTGAGGACGTCTTCCTTGAAGGTGTTCGAGTCTACCTCAACCGACATGCTTACGGCAACACCGAGACCACCGATCTCTGGGCAGCGCTCAGTGAGGTCAGCGGTAAGGATGTCGAGCGTGTGGCCGATATTTGGACAAAGAAGGTTGGCTACCCCGTCGTGACGGTTACCGAGGATCAGGACAAGGGCGCAATCCACGTCAAGCAGAACCGATTCCTTCGTACAGCCGACGTCAAGCCAGAGGAAGATGAAGTCCTCTACCCAGTGTTCCTCAACCTTCGAACCAAGGATGGCCTGCAAGAGGATCTTGCACTCAACACACGTGAGGCCGATTTCAAGGTGCCTGATTTGGACTTTTTCAAGATCAACTCCGGTCATTCTGGTATCTACCGCACCTCTTACACCACAGAGCGACTCCAAAAGCTCGGACAAAACGCCAAGGCGGGTCTTTTGGGCGTTGAGGACAGAGCTGGAATGATTGCTGATGCTGGTGCCCTTGCCGCGGCTGGCTATCAAAAGACCTCCGGCTTGCTGTCTCTCCTCCAAAGCTTTGACTCTGAAAATGAGTTCATCGTCTGGGATGAGATCACCCTCCGTGTCGGATCCCTTCGTGACGCATGGGTCTTTGAAGAAGCTAGCGTCACCGAAGCTCTCAAGGCCTTCCAGAGAGATCTGGTCAGCAAGAAGGCGAACAAGCTAGGATGGGACATCACCGATGCCGATGACTTTACTACCCAGCGTTTCAAGGCGCTCATGTTTGGCAAAGCTGCCATTGTAGAGGACGAGCCTACAAAGAAGGCCTCTTTCGAGCTTTTCAACAAGTTTATCAACGGTGACCGAGACGCTCTTCAGCCTAACCTTCGATCGAGTGTCTTTGCCGTCGCGTTGTCTTATGGAGGTGAGGCTGAGTACAACGCCATTATCAAGGAGTACGAAACCGCCAAGCAGAGCAGCGAGCGAAACACAGCTCTCCGATCCCTCGGCTTCGCACGAGATCCTGCTCTCATCAAGCGAACCCTCGAGTACACCCTCAGCGAGCACGTCAAGACCCAGGACCTTTACATGCCCCTCAGTGCTCTCCGCGCTCACAAGGAGGGTATCATTGCTCTTTGGGGTTGGGTCAAGGAGAACTGGGATGTGCTCACCAAGCGTCTTCCGCCCGGTATGTCGCTTCTCGGCGACATGGTGGCCATTTCCACAAGCTCCTTCACACAGAACGAGCAGGTTGCGGATGTGAAGCGCTTCTTTGAGGAGAAGGGCACAAAGGGATTTGATTTAGAGCTGGCGCAGAGTCTGGATGCGATCAAGGCTAAGCAAAACTGGCTTGCGAGGGACAAGGAGGATGTTAAGCAGTGGCTCAGCCAGAACAAATACTTGTAAGATAGATGCATAATAGAGGGGGCACGATCAAGGTATCAGTAAGCATGTGCACGAAGAAGCAAATACAAAGATTTACGAGTCTTTCGATGTCCGTCAAGTCGTATGACCTTTGACGAACGGCTAACGAGTCGCAGGAAAGATATGTACCTACTTAAGCACGAACGTTAGCCGGGCCGAAAGACCGCAGCAAGCAAGATAGGTACCTACGTTCTACGAGCATGAGAATATGAACCCCGAGAAACATCCTGAGGAACCATCACTATAGGATACACGAGACATAGTCTATAACTCACACAACGAGCATCATGCATGGCAAAAGTACCACGTAGTACGTATAGTTGTTTCCGCTTGGCACCTGCCCTCACGTCCATAGGAGTGCCTTCCTCAACAAGAAGCGGGAGCAGCCGACGGGACGGTCCCACAACCTTATTCTTAAAGTTTGTTACATGGTCGACACAACCACCAAAAACACATCGCGACAACACTGGCATGATATATATATCCACGATAATGGCAAAAAGATCGCCGTTGGCTCTCCGGTACAGGGAATCGAACCCTGGGCTCCGCGGTACTGATCTCTCAAGTTATGAGAGCGCGAAATGTTAGCCACTACACCATACCGGATGTTGCTTGTGAAAAGGACGAGCGTATTTAGATTCAACAAGCGAAGCGGGCAGAACTCGAAACACAGAAGACTTGGTTGGATGCCACGAGCTTCTCGAGGTGAGTTTGGTAAGATAAGCCCTGGGTGTCTCTTCTATTTGAAGCAGTCTTTATCACAATCTAGTATACATTATCCTTCAACCTCCCAATCCGTTCTACCAAGCACATTATTATCTCGACATATACAATGGCAAGAAACAAGATCAAGAGAAAGAACAAGCCAAGGTAGGTATTCCTTTATTTGTCTATTATACATGTGCAGATATACACTGTCATACACCACTTCATACACATCTCATCATTTTTAAGCCTTGCCAGTCAACCAGTGCCTCTCCATATTTTTACCATAGCCCTCTGCGCCGGTAGCAGGCAAATCACGCTTCCGCAGCTCCTCCTCAATGACCTTCCATCGACCGACAGACACCTCACGGTCAATCGGCGTGATCCTCTTGCTGTGCACCTTGACATTGGTAAGTGTGGGGAGAGTCTCGTGCGCCTCGAGAATCTCGGCGAGCTTCTTGCCGCGCTTGGTGGGCGTTAGCGTCATGGTGAGGAAGTCCTCTGCTGTGCGGGCGGCGCCGAGCTTGACGTCTGGGATGAGATGGCCTGTGAGTTGGTAGAAACGCTTGCGGATCTGTGTGGTTTGTTAGGATATCTGAGAGGGTAGAAGTGGGTGGGGAACATACAGCAAACTTGAGGTGGTCGTTGAGAGATACAGTCTGCCATGAGGGATCCCATGTCTTGACAATCTGCTGAGCCTCCTCGACAGAAACCACGGCCGCATCCTCTGACTCCTTAGGCTTGGCCCTCAGCCGTCTAGCAACAGTCGACGCATCCCCCTTGAGCGTAGCCTTTCCCTCCTCCGTAACCTTGATATTGACAGAAAGCGTGTGGTCCAGCTCAGCCTTCTCAATGACAGGCCACTTTTTCACCGCCCACTTCTCAATAACCCCTTGCTCCTGCAACGACAGCGCCTCGACAACAGCCTGACGCAGATACACCTCCAGCACAGCCCTGTCCTTTACTCTATCTTGGCCACCAAAGCCGCGGAACTCGCTCTCCTCACCCCAGTGACCAGGCTGGTCCCACCACGTCTTAGCCGGCTCAATCTCCTCTAGACCATCGATTGTAGTCGCGGGCGTATAAGAGGGGTAGGCAGCCTCGATCTCGTCCTCGGTCATGGCCTCGGAGTGGCGCGGGGGAAGCACGAGACGAGTATGTTGCACTGCGGTAGGTATCCGATCTGCTCGAGTTTCAAGAGCCTCCTCAGGAAGATTTGACTCAACGGGCTCCGGACGTTGGTTGTAGGGATCCTCGGGGCCGGGCGCCTCGCCCTTCCAGAGCTGTTTACGAATCCATTTCGTCTTGTCACCGACGGCGTGCACAGGAGTCGATGTCGAGAGAGCCGCGCGGACGATAAAAGATGTGCGGGTGACGGGCGCAACGGCCGATTGCAGGGATTTGAGACCCCCTACCCGCGGTATTCGAGGCATTGCGAGGGTAGTGGATTTGGAGGTTTGGATGTGAGGTCGAAAGATGGAGGGACCAGTCTCAATGGGAACTTTTTCCAGTGCAGTTCTATTGGCCAATGGGGTTTTGCGAGGCTGAGCTGAGAACAGAACTTGACCCACTTATTGGCGACTATCGATAGCCTCAAGTTGACTGACGTGCGACCTCCCATGCCGAGGAGTCGATAAGCAACCTCCATCCACAGTTCCAACCTAGCCAAGATGGCACGAATATCACTGCTTATTCTCCTATTAGGAGCTTTCATATCGCTAGCCGCAGCGTGTACGTCACAAATCTATCTCATCAAGACCTAGCAATAACTAACAAAGCCCAGCCGCGCCCACCTTTTGCAAATGCACCTGTTTTAAGAACAGCACCATCATCCCTCTTGGTCCCAAAGACGACAAATCATCCTCCCAGCTCCGCCGCGCCGTTCTCGATATTCCTCCCCAGCTCGAGCCGCGGTCAAAGTCAAAGTCATGCTCCGAGTGCACAAAGGCCTTCTGCCTCAAACACGGCATCGACTTCTGCAAGGACGCAACCGAAGAGGACGTCACGACCATGTGCTTCCAGCGAGATAGCAACAAGGACAAGATCATCGTCTGGGGTTTCATCGTCGGGACTGTTGGGTTGTTGGGATGGGCGGCGTTCAAGAAGGTTGTGGCGTGGCGCGAGGGGCCTGGGCTGGGGAGACAGGGCAGCAATTACGCTCCCATGGCAGGGAACTTCCGATAAGCTCATGGACAAGGCGACTTACAAGTTGCCCTGCTTCACTCATGTATAATAAGGATCGGTTTCTTCGAGTAGATGGGTGTTTGGCGTTGGGATATCATAACTTCATGGGGTTAACTGTGACCGCTAGGATTCTCGCAACACATGTTTAAAGACATTCATATGAGTACTTGTGTTCAAAAATCCAAAACATCGTGACAATTTCAATGCAACCTACATGCGCCGAATTTTTCTCCTCCCGACCTTTTCTGTCTAGGTCTAGTCATTAACTCCCGAGCCCTAATATAACTCTGATAACTAAATCGGTTCGTATTTTCTGAAACTTGCTTCCCTCCCACGCCGCGACTGCAGCCATCTAAGAGCCGTTGACCGCGCGACGGGTGCGGATGGCGTCGGCTAGATCCTCGAGCACTTCAACAGTATCCTCCCAGCTGATGCAGGCATCGGTGATGCTGACACCGCGCTTGAGGGCAGAAGGACCCTCAGCAGGGACCTTTTGGTTACCCTCGCCAAGGTTGGACTCGATCATGACA
The DNA here is from genome assembly GCA_013266265.1 of Fusarium sp. NRRL 66182. Classification (NCBI taxonomy): domain Eukaryota; kingdom Fungi; phylum Ascomycota; class Sordariomycetes; order Hypocreales; family Nectriaceae; genus Fusarium; species Fusarium sp. NRRL 66182. The sequence goes on from JABFAK010000310.1 coordinate 74,262, forward strand.
CCAACAATGGCCTTCTCACCCTCACGGAGTTGGTCGCCAACAACCTTGGCAACCTTGGGTTGGTTCTCGTGGTTCTTTGACGAGTTACCTTGTGCAAGTTAGTCCTGGACGTAAAGGGGAGCAGAGTAATCGTACCGTGAGAGCAATCAATCATGATAGCCTCCTTTTGCTTCTTGTCCTGCAAAACCTTCTTGGCGTCCTGCACACTCTCCTTGTCAAAGTTTGTGCCCTTGGTTCCACCGCGGAGGATAACAAAGCAGTGCTCGTTACCGCTGGTGCGGGTAATGGCAGCAAGGCCTTGCTTGGTAACACCCATAAAGTGGTGCTGAGCAGCAGCAGCACCAATGGCATCAATGGCAACACCAAGGCTACCGTCTGTGCCGTTCTTGAAACCAACAGGGAAAGAGAGACCAGAGGCAAGCTCACGGTGAAGTTGAGACTCGGTAGTACGAGCACCGATAGCACCGACGGAAATACAATCGGCAAGGAACTGGGGAGAGATGGTATCGAGCATCTCGGTAGCAATCGGAAGACCTTGGCTGGTCAGGTCGACAAAGAGCTGTCGAGAAACACGGAGACCCTTGTTAATATTGAACGAGTTGTCGATATCGGGATCGTTGATGAGACCCTTCCAGCCGACAGTTGTCCTAGGCTTCTCCAGGTAGGCGCGCATCACGATGCAGAGATCGTTGGAGAGCTTGTCTGACAATTCCTTGAGTTTCGCGGCGTACTCCTGAGCGGCAGCAGGGTCGTGGATGGAACAGGGACCGACGACAACCAGAAGTCTGTCGCTGTGGCCGAGGACGATGTCGGCGGCATCTTGACGGCCCTTGACGACGGTGTTTGTGGCCTTTTGCGGGAGAGGAATCTCAGAGGTGAGGAGAGCGGGAGGGATCAAGGGATCCTGTCCGAGGACTGGTTCAAGTTAGCCAATTGACCTTTAACCAGCATTCATCAATGCCCAATCGTGGTAGAGTTGCCACAAGCATTGAGCGTTTCAAACCCAATTGCAGTCCATATATGCAACAGATCCAACTGTAACTACTCACCTCTGGTGTCATCGGCAGCAATAGTGGCCATTTCTACGACTGAAGGCATGGTGAATATGTAAGCTGAGGTGATCTCTAGAGAATAGAAATTTGATATGGAGGGGTATGAATTACCTTGGGCGGGTAGTGGTATTTAGTGCAGCTTCAACGGAGGAGGCGATTGAGAAGGAGAAAGAAACTTTAGTACGAACGCCACGAGGCTGGATTCGATAAGTCAGCTAAATCGCGAGAGAGAAGTATAATCGAGAAGTTGTCGAGATCAAGATAGGCACTGTAGACACAATTTTTTCAGGGTGACTCAAAAGCCTGAATGGACTCAAAGCAGCACCGCACCGGAGTTGCTTCGGAGGGGACCCCACCGAGGGGTTCGATGAGCCAGGGGCCTTGCCTGTGTTTCTGGCAAGTCTCTTTTTGCAGACGTCGTTGCAGGGAGTTACATGCAGGATACATGGACGAGCTACGTCAGGGTCTAGATTCCATTTTGCATTATCAATGGTCTAAGCTCAATTGGCTCCGGTCTAGATCCGTAGTAGAGCTCATGATCTGAGGTAAAGTACTAAGGTAGACTAGGTAGTTAAATATCAGAGACTTCTTGACATGTGTCCAGCATTCATCTTTCATACAACATCTTTCTCTCTTCTAGTATCACATGTCCTTGCGTAGTGATAATGAATCGGGTGTCGCCTATACCGGAGGTCTATGCTGAGCTGCATGTAACCTAAGGAATAGACAGATCATCTGTCTCTCATTCTGTGGCTACCTTGTCAGCTTGCGTGAGAATTTACCATGTCGTAAGACATGTTGGCATGGGTTATGATTGTCCAACACAGTCATGGACGATAAATTGACGAGATTATCAGCTATTCACGGTTGGTTGTGTTTATGTGAACTAACCATCTTAGCTTCACGCACGACATTGGAAGCAGCTAAAAAAAGATGTAACTTCAGGCTAGCAGCAACAATTTGGAGCTCAAGGGTCTGGTTCACTACTGTTAAACTATCACCTATCAATAGGTGCAATACCTAGCGCCCATTAGCACCATCACGCGCCTCTCGAAAAACAACGTGAATTGAACACGGAAGTTAATGTGCCCCTTTTAACTGTAAACATGGAACTTTCTTGTTTTAAGAAATTGCATCCCAGGAGAACAGAGATAAGGGAGAGATTCAGGTGACGTCGGTATGTAGCTGATATTGTCACAGCTAGCCTCGCGATATCGTGGCTGTTGTAAATCTCCCCCTCCTGAAGCTCTGATGATCTCGGCTACACAAAGGAATGTGTGTTGTCCGAGGAAAGGGGGAATCAATGAATCACAACTAGCAGCATCATAAACCCCGAACCTGTAGAAACGATCCCATTTAATGCCTTGTGCGACGGAAACCAGTCAGTGTTGTATGTTTATTAAGTGGTTTTATCGACTTCTTTCTTTGGGGTTTGGCATGATACTACTCTACATCACCACCCCTGGATTGAAGAGCCAAGCCAGGCAATATGGGCCAATTCAACAGGAACTGTCTCAGACATGTCCGAACCAAACTTGTGCCGTTTGTGATGTCTCAGAATGGATATCTTGTGCTCGAATGAGACAGAAGCCCAGACAAGCGAAACACAACTGAAACCAGAGCACAAAGCCATGAATGTAGTACAACTCGACAACTCTTGTCCTCTCTCTCACAACTCTTGTCAAACACTGTTGAACCGTTTCGCGTCTGAGCCTCTGCTCTGCTCTGCTCTGCTCTGCTCTGCTCTGCTGAGGATAACCGGCGAGGGGCCCTGGACAGCAGCGGATCTATCTGTTGGTCCGTGAGATCCTTGTTTTCCCAGTACAGGCT
>JABFAK010000311.1:0-16174 GCA_013266265.1 Fusarium sp. NRRL 66182
GACGGAGAGACTGCGGGCATTGCTCTTTCACCGCCAACGGCGACAGGCGTGCTTATAAACAGCCCTATCAGATGCCAAGACGTGTAAATACCGGGTTTCATGAGAACTCTCTTCTAAACACAGAGTTTGAAGCTCTGAAGCTTGCCACACCCACCGGTGCTCGGCGGCTGTCAATAGTCCGAGAGTGCCGGATGGTTTTCACAAGCCCCGCTTCCAGGCGGACTTTACAGGGCTTAAGTCCCAGCAACTGCATGATGTATGAAATTGATCAAATCAAATCAGGCTGTATGGTAAAGTAAAGTAGAGTAGAGTAGAGCAGAGTTAATAAAAAAAGTATCGCGTCGTACAGCAGCATTGGAATGGTCCCGGGCGTCAACAGTGCGCGCGGCGTAGTTTACCAAATACATACCATACAGCCAGCACACAGCCAGCACATACCTATTGTAGGTAATTACAAGCATGGACCCAATGCAGAATGACATCCGTATCCTCGGGTCCCTGACAAAACAGTTACATAGCTCCCCACCACGATCGGCGATGGCCCACTCGCTTATGGGCGCGCCCTCTATTACTTATTTACTGCAAAGCCGCGGATATAGGTAGGTTATAACCGGGCAGAGTTGGTCTTGTCATTGGACCATCCAGGCCAACGGATAAGCCAGCCACAGCCACAGTCGAAAGTCGCCTGTAATTTTGCTTGGGTAGGTTAGTGATTGGTATCCCGCCCGCTAACTACCTGTCTAGGCAGCTAAACCTATTTTTATTATTTATTTTATCTTTTTGCCTTGGGCCTCTGGGCCTCGGAGATTTGCAATCATGACAAAACGGCCAAAGACCCAGAGCCACACAAACCGTGCAGCGTGCAGTGTGCAGTGTGTAGTGTGTACCTAGGTAGTACATAACGAATAGCCCATCTATTACGGTACGGTGCTGTACTGTACTACAGCCAGTTAGTTCCATGCTTTGCCCCCCCGACTTGGCGGGATAGATGGATGGGATGGGATGGGGTGACGGATCTTTGTCCTCGGCTCTTTAAATACCTTGGGTCTATCTATCCTGTCTCCTCCCATCTCTACCCAAGTTATCGCGTGCTTGCAGGCAACCTATCTTCTCTTGTTCCATGTTTACTTTTCTCAAGCCTTAGCGTCTTTGTCCATATACATATACCTATCACCTGGAACGGACGTTTTCAGATCGAGCTGACTGTTGTTGACTTTTGACTTCGGGCTTCGGGGATTACAAACTTACTACATCCACATTCGAACCGCTTACACAAGCAAAACGGAACCATTTAAACGTCGCCTCCCACCTCGAACCCGATCCAAAACCACAGGCAGTACCTCGTTTTGGCGATCAGTTGATTATTTCCGGTCATTCAGCATTGGCGATTCAGTCGACAGCAGTATTCAATGACATCGTAAAACACTCAAAAACATCCCACACGAGCATCATCCAGGCAACCCGAGAGCTCACTTCCCACGGCTGCACTTGGACGCACTACAAACAAACCATGGCCACCGAGACCGACACCCTCTCCTTCTCGTTACCCACGAGCACAGCGCCCACCGACGTCTCTGAGTCGACATGCATGCCCAGCCCGACTCCCTTTCTTCAGCCCTCAGCGTGCCAACCTCCAAGCGCGCCCGCCGAGTGGGATACGAGGATACCACCTCTCACACACGCGCAGCAATTCTGCAACGGCGGAAGCGCCAGCGGAAGTGGGTGCTTCAACGACGGAGGTCTCTTATACAGAGTGCAAGCTGAGCGCGAGTGTCGCGAGGGACCTGGCAAGTGAGTTTTGAGCAGGGACACTTCCCTGAGCCAAAAAAAACTACCATCTTCAAGACGTCCATTTGCTGACTTTGCTCTGGCTCTCTCTAGAACCGTTGAAGAGGCCTGCCAACGCTCCCTCAACCACTTTCCATGCCCGGGTCTCGCCTTTCCCATGCCGGCTCTCGACTTTGACTTTCGCATCGCTGTCCGTCTGAACCAGGACGCCGTCCATGTGGATTCAGGCAACACCAAGGAGATCACAACAGTCGCAGCAGGAGTCTGGTCCGGATCTTTTGGCCACGGCCGCGTCATTGTACGTTTCCACTCTTCCCCTTTGATAGATTCTGCATTCTTGTCAAATCTGTGGCTGACTGAGGAGGATTGTATGTGTTTGTACAGGCAGGCGGATATGATCTCGGCCAGGCACGCGGTTTCAGGCCCATGAGGCTTGTAGAGGGCGCTTTTGTCGTCCAGACGAGTGATGAACAGCCCGCGCTGTAAGTATTCACAGAGGATGCCTGAAGTGATTGCATGTGATGGCTGAGTGGCAATGCAGGCTTGAAATGCGCACGCGCGGCTCCCTCTCAGGACCTGCGGACGTCCTCGACACCCTATTAAGCCCCCGGGCACCCAAAGACATCGACCCTCGCCGCTACGGATTCCGCATGTTTGCGACTTTCAAGACGTCGGACAAGCGATACGCCGAGATTGTCAACTGCGGCTTGTGGGTGGCCAGTGGTGCCTGGCGTGGCGAGCACTTGGTTATTGAGTAAGTTTGACTCATCATACTCTACCGAATTTCTACAAGCACGTGTCGTGTCTAACCATGAGCGCAGTGCGTACCGTGTTACATAAGCTTACGGCGAGACGGAATGACTTACACCACAAGAAACGACATTTTAGCACTGCATGGGGTCCTAATGGACAATGGATCCTCGGCGCACTAGAGGAGTTGGGATTTGATACCTGTGCCAAGTTTTGGCCGGCCGACGAATGGGAGGGAATGGACGGGGTTAGATTGGATTGGGATTGACGATGCATTGAGCGGCGTAGACATGTTGGAACTTTACTGTCTTTTTTTTTTTTTTTCTTGGTCGATATTATCCTTCATTTGGGCTAGGGACCAACTAAATCCCCTCAAAGATTAATACAACAAATGATAGCTTTAAACTTGTTAACGTGTTGGGAAATTTCCTAATTCGTTACTTCCCTGATGGCTATAATAGTTATTATGCCTAGATTATTATCACTACGGACTTTGGAGTTTGTGATATACAAGTTAATATTAGGCCGCATAATATGAAATCGGATACAGGTTAGAGCCATACGTGCGTTATAACTAAGCGAATAACTGCAGCAAGGCATGTCATGATTTGGAGTACTAGGGTTATACAGCATGATACTTGACTCCAGTCTGAGGAGAAGCGCAATTACACGCCCTGTCAAAGTCCAAGAAAATAATAAGGAGACGGACAGCCCGTATGCCTATCATTGCTCAGTGCCGAGCTGCGCTCTTCGCCTGTTCCGTCTCCGTCTACTACGTCAAATCCGCACGCCACAGCCGACAAAGATTAGAAGTGAAAGATACGCATATGATAGGGACTCTGATTTTAAGAAGCTATCTATATAAATTCGAATACCCGGACATGCTTTCCATCGGGGATATCCTCTCCGACACCAAACACCGCAGCTGCCTCCTGGCAAGCAGGATGCTGGTTCCAATTTGGGCTCCCGATGCATCGTTTGCATGCCAGGTAAATAGTCCAAGCATTGTGCAGCAGCAGGGTTTGGACGATCCTTGCATCAACGGTATCAGTTGTGTTGAAAGATGTCTTCTTGGTGCTGTCCGTCGTCAACTAGTCGTCGGTGTTCTGTACCCAGCGTCCGCTACTGCCTCCCATTTCAGTCACAATTAAGGCTATGAATATTGACTCGCTAAAACAAAATGGCATATTCGTTGGACCAACCGTGATAATCGGCTCGTCGAGGCCTGGTTGAAGCCACTGCAGCTAACCCAACCTCAGAGCGAGCAGCCAAGAGGCGCAGCTGGTTGTCAGTAGAATCAGGGGATTTTGCCATGGAGAGACAGCGATAAGGCACATTCATCAAACTGCGCTAAAAAACCTTGAGGCGCAGTTACGAGCCTGAGGTTATGGCTCTTTCACTTGAACCGACTCATCTTTGCTGTAGTCTTCCATTCCTCGAGGTTATAACATTTCACCAGTTTATTAACCCCTGCAACTCGATTATTGCAATCTCTTATTAAGGCTTATTTATTCTTTATTTATGCTCGAGCTATTTTGTTAGTATATATCTTGTAATATATATATATATATATATTTAGCCTGAAGTCGTCCTACAGCTCCACTACATCCCTCAACATGACCTGTAATGGGTATCTGCCTTGTACTCGAAACAAAGTAATAGGCTTATGCCATGTGAAGAAGAAGCGTGCATCTGGTGGATTATCAAGCAGGATAATGCCCTTGCGCATTCTCCCCCGTCGGCCTTGTGAGTTTGTCCAAGTGTCAGATGGAGTTTGCCTTACTTGATTCATAATCATCGTGTACCAAGCTGACCAAGGCCCTCCGAGGCAGCGGCTCCAAATTCCTTAACGCCTCAAATAATGACCTACTGGATCAACTCAGATCTCGATGCTGTCAAGTTGGGATCCTCTGGTGGATCGTATTACATATCCGCGCATTCCGGCTCGGACGCCGAAGGGAAAAGTGTCTAGATGTGAAATTGTCAGCAAATAGTATGCCCAACGTACGCATATGCGAGGTAACTTGCCTCTTATCGGTTACGACATTCTGCTGCCGTGGTCCTAGATTCTTATCACCATGCCTGCGGAGCCATCTCACTTGAGCTTGATCCGAACCTCTAGGCAGCTCAGCTTCCTCAGGCGACTTTGATCCTCCTCGTCCCCTTCTGCCACTACATCATCCACTGTCCCAACTGTCGCTGTCGTGACTTCTACTTCGCAATCACCCTCCTGCTCAAACCAGCCCGCAACTGCGAGCGCCTTCTCAATCGCCCTCCCCGTACCCGCGACTGTGACAACAGCGCTATCCACATCACCGCCACCAGTCCGTTTCAGTGCCTCGACGCGTGAGTGTATCGACGCGTGCTTGGGTGCCGCGTCTGTGGCCTTGAGCGAAGCATCGAGCTGCTTGCGAGCGCGCTTAACAACAGCCATAAAAGGTGTCCTCGAGGACACGTAGATGATGCGGGACTTGGATGATGCTGGAGGTTGACGCCTAGTTAAGGGGCGTTTCTCAACACGGGAGCCTGGAGGACTGTTAGTCATGTGTCTGTAAGACGGTGCGGTGACTATACCTTGCGGGATAGGAGTTAGCTTTGTTAATGTACCAACCACCTTGTTTGGGGCCTTGGTAGCCTCAGTTGAAGCCATCGTGTCGAATATGTTGTGAGATTTTGCTGCCTGGTGACGATGCAAATGAGTGCTGAAAAAGCATCTATAATTCAAGTCTAATAGTTCGAATTATTCCCAAGTTATTCTGATCTCGCTTCGATTGTCTGGGTTCGTGATTTTTAAAAATGCGGTGATGGTCCTTGTTGAAGGATTTGAGAAAGAAAGTTGAAGTAAAAGTGAGAGGGAATGCTGCTGAAAGAGAAAGTTTGAGATACACCCCACTACCGCGATAGTTTCGTTTTCTCTTTGGTGTGAATGAACAAGGATGATCGGATATCTTTACCGAATAGGAAGCTTTGAGGTTGAAGCGCACACGTCAATGAACGATTGAGAAACTTGGCTGGGTAAATTGTACCTTACTTTTTCATTCTTCTCAAGCATGAGACAGTTGACACTTATTGTCGAAAACTCGAGGTGAGCGTCGAACTGAATAACGCCACACGTCTTGTGGCGCAGCTGCCCAAGGTACTTACCCTGCTGCACGCTAACGCTAGACCTTGACGCACCGGCCCGCTAACAACGTCACCTCACCTCACCTCACCTCACCTCCAAGCTTCGAGCTCTGGTACCTGTTTTGGGCGAATCCTCCAACTCCAAGTCGCTTGAATTTCCACCATCACTCCACCAGACGGACCCCTTCTCGTCGTCACCTTCCCCTTCTCATGGCTGCCTACACCGTCCCCCGCGCAACAATCATCCGCTAGGCGCCCACTCACCATGTCCATTGCAATCTGGCCTTCAGTCTCGCCCGACGAGCTCAGGCGTAAAGCCTCCGAAACCCAGGTACGATGAAGCAGCAACCCGGCGCATCCGCATATCACAGGAATTCAGCATGCTGATTCGTCTCGACAAGGCGCGCGAGCTCGAGTGGATTGTCGATGAAACACTTCAAGTCTGCCGCGATCTCAAGCATGGCCTGGAGGACTGCTATGCGCTCCTCGCGCCCATCGATCCCGGCAGCACTCTCCTTATAAGCACGCCGCGCAACGAGAAAGTAAAAGGAACACTCACACGCGTAGGCACTCGCATCGTCAAAGGCGTAAGGATACCCAAGAGCTCTCTTCCCCATCTCAGCCCCGTCCCGCAAGCTGACGTGGTTTACCATCCAGTCTATTCATATCCAGCTTCGAACGATACCCGCCCAGACGCTTTCGTTAGCCCCCCCCAACGTTATTCACATTCAGGGTCTCGACGCCTTGCATGGCCACCTCAACCAATCCATTGACTTGCTCTCAATCGTCTTTTCCAAGCCACAGGACGCCCGCTCCCTCGCTTCCACTCTCAGCATCCTCGCCGACTCTCTCACCGATTCGCTAGCTCTTCTCAAAGGTCCTCCCTTGACAGATTCTGATCCTGCCTGGCAGATGTCCTCGTGTCCACCAAGCCAGTTTGTTCCATCAATCGGGCCCAACCTGAGCTTCTACCTCGGCCTTCAGGAGAGCTGTATAATTCTCTGGCTGCGTGCTCTCGAACCCGTCCATGCACATGTTCACTTTGGAACCAAGCTGGGCCTTGCCATCGGAACTGTCCGTCGTCTGGAGCATGATGAGATGGACACCATTTTCCGATACAACACGCAGGGGTCCGACATTGGGGGCTCGAGGCGGGGCAGTGCGCGGCATACCCCAGAACCCCGGTCGACAGCCGACGTGAACAGTAATGATATTCAGGAAGTCTACGTCCGTGAAAAGGTACGCGTAGAAAGCGCTGATCCGAGTCTCATATCCATTCAGTCCAAGCTCAGCTACCTCAGTCGCATGCTTGGCCAAGCGCGGAGAAACATAGCAGAGGTTCTGAGCGTAGACTCTTAGCAATCCGCAGTGAGGGGAAAGGCCATGTGAGCAGCTTTGCATTGCATGTAAATTGATTGGATACCCTGGCGTTGTGGATGGTGACTACGTAATAGTATTGACCCTGGTTTATTCTTGGGGTTGCTTTTTTCGGTCTCACGGGCGTTTATCATCAAGGACAAATTGCGAAATCGTCATATTTGGTATGCCAATTCCGTTCAACCGAATCTGTAGAAATGGTAGATAGTACATTTGTACATGCAGTCCATGACCCAAGTTCCGTCGCTCCTCCGCTGAAACAGTAGCAAACAATGATAACCCATAACATGTAGCAAAATGCAATAAAGACACGGACGACTTCTAATCTCGTACAGGTGGTATGTTCAAGTCGGCCAGTTCCGAGTGGATCGCTCCATTGACAGAGACACTACTCTGGAGGAAAGACAGTGCCAACAGTGCCGCTGTTGAGCATCTATCGGACGGGAGACCAGGGCATGGGAACAAGAATCCTCGACTTCATGCTCTGGATAAGAGGCACTGTCTTGTGGACAGTGTCGCTCCAGCCCTCGACTTGCCAGCTCTGCTCGCGGCGAGCACGACGCTCCTCGAGGTTGGCAAACTGCCACAGGTGGTGAACCGTGTTAAGGTCACCAACCTGGACAAACCAAGCGCCGACACCCTCCATGACCTCACGACGAGCCTTGAGACCTCGTCGCCAGTGAGTCTCCCACTCGAGCAGGTTGCCGGGGTGCAGTGTGTAGGACCGAAGCTCAAAGACGCCACCTAGCGATCGTGGAGGGACTGTCGGCCAAAAAGAGAACTCCTGCATCAGTGAGATGTTCTTGGAGTTGATCAGGTGCTTTAGCTTGCTGTCGAAATCTGCGAACTCGGGGTGGTGTGTGATGGAATATCGAGATTGGTGGTAGCCCTCGTACTTTTGGTATTCCCAGATGTGAACTATTTCCTCGGTTAATAAACTCAATTCTTAAGAAATAGAGCCGAGGAAGGTACCGAAAGTATCACAGTCGCCAACCTCTGTCCGCCAGCTTCCGACCAGGTTCACCTTATTCTCGGGGGCGTTGGCCATCTTAGGGTACCATTTGCCGACGAGGTCGACGTATTCATCGACCTTGTCAGGCTTGACCTCGTGGAGGACGATCGAGTGGACGTACTTGCCACGTGCGAGAACCTGACTAAAGCTCGCTTCGAGCTGAGCGTCAAGCTCGCGACCCTCTTTAGTACCGTAGATGAGATTCGTGAGAGGACCCGCCTTGCGTGGAGGCTCAGGCTCCTTTACTTCTTCGGTGCGTCCTACAGTGTCATTCTGTGAGCCCTCAATCGGCCTCTCGAAGGGAACGTTAGCAGGCTGCGGGTGGGAGGGAAACGCACTGGCTTCTCGCTTCTTCTGTGCCTCTACCAGGTTCTCGCGGAACTCCTTCTGCTTCTGACTGAACTTGTCGACCTCTGCGTGGGTGGGATTGACATCACCCAAAGAGGGTGTGCGGCCTTGAAGAGCAGCAGTCGAGCTCATAGCTCGGATACCAGCACGCGGGGTGACCGCGGCGGCGCGTGCGAATTGACGGCTCAGCATTGTCGGTGGTAGGTGAATGAGATGTGGAGGTGTTGTAGATTCCCTTGAGATGACAGGGCGCGATGCGTGCCTAATAAAGCTGACACGGGCGCGGAGAGAATGGGGATGATGTTCCGGACGACAACAATGTCAAGATCGACGTTGTAGATCTGGAGAGACAAGGGGAGATGCTGGAAGAAGAAGGTACACCGAGGCTCAGAGGAGGTAAAGTAAGGAAGTAGAAGGTCAGATGCGGCACAAGCACACTCTGGGAGGGCACAGCAGAAGCGGGAAGGCAGGCGCTAAGGTGGTGTCTAAGCACTGGCAGCCTTGGGGTTGAGATTGTCCTTGCAAAAGAGGAGGGCGAAACGCGTGGACGATTGGGCGATCCGAGAGTTGGAGGGACGGAACGGTTTCGGTTACAGTCCCCAGGAATGTACTGATAGTGTTCACCCCGCACTTTTGGTCGAATGTTTTTTTTTTTTGTTTTGTTTTGTTTTTTGCTGTATTGTATGACGAGCTGCGACTCTGTGATACAAGACAGGCAAAGAACAAGGGCAGAATAGGCTGATTTGATTGAGGGAGACAAGAGTGACAAGGCGGGAAGGTTGAATAGTACGTACATTCCCTTCTTAAAGCTGGAGCTTGGGGAGCTTGACGATGATGTCACCCTGTATGTGGGCATCACGTGTTAAAGCTTAGCGCGCCATAGAACGCGGGGTTCGGGATTTGGCTCTGGGGATGGGCAAGTCTAGCCTGGGCCTTCTGTTCCCTGGGCCTGGACGCCTGGGCCAGCGGGGCTGAACCGGCAGGGGCTGCTGATTCAGAGGTACGTACCTAGCTGAGTCTCACTCAGCCACATCTCATGTTCATGCCTTTGTTTTCAGGCATACAGAAAACGTTCCGGGCTCGGCTTCGGCAGAACCCGCTCGGAGCTTGTTGGGTCTGTCGTTCGGAAAAAGGCTCGTTCTGCAAGCAATCTCAACCTCAAAGCACCGTTCCGCTGCCGAAGTCTATCAAACCGAACCTACCTCCCGCGATACCCACGAATCCGTCATCATGTCTTGGCTCGGCGTTCAACCCCTCAAGAAGTTCAACGCTCCCTTCTGTATGTTCAATTGCGACTTGTCCGGCCACGCGACCGCGAATATGTCCCGCTGACCCTGCTCCAACAGTGAAGCCTTACTGGCCCTTCTTCGTTGCCGGTACGTCAAACTGCGCAGCTTGACCGACGAAATACTGCTTCCCTCGAGCTTGCCCCCGCGCTCCCGAATTCGATTGAGGCGTCGATGGGTTTTGGACAGCAACTGATGCAGGTTACAGGTCTGGTGGTCTCCTACGGTGTCAACTCTGCCCAGAACGCCATGATGAACTGTACGATCGACCCCTTGGAGTAAATATATAGAACGACGACTAACCAGAGATTACAGCCGCCGAGTTCAGGAACGACCCCCGCAACCCTAACGCCAAGACTGGCAATCATTAAGTTGGAGGGAATGGAAAAGGGATTTCGTCCGAATCGGCACGCAGAACGATCCGCTCGAGCGCGAGGTCAAGGTCCATGACATGGGATTGTATCATAGAATCGCAAAAGGGGCTTAATTGACCTATCGAACGATATGTACGAAGTTGCCTGTGGAGGCAACCGAGAATCATCAAGTTCTAGACGTCCGAATGCTCCGAGACCAAGATGAGACTCTTGTTGAGTCTCGAATGGGTGATGAGTTGTGAATGCTGCTATCAAAAAGATTATCAAACGCCGCAAGCTTTCATATGCCAAACGACGATTTTCTTTGGGACATAAGCTAGGGATCTCAACTCCCCATCTTCGTCTCTCCATCTGTAATCGCGAAGTCGGAATCCAAGAGCCACTGAATCTGCCAAAACTTCGCAGTATGAACAAGCATTTGAAAGCCCCCTGACCATGATGCGTGATGTGTATGTAGGTGTTGAATGTATTTAGTAGAGATGAAGCGTGATCCAATTTCCTTGGTTGAGCGGTGCCAATTATACAATCTTATTAGGCCAATGACCCAGTAAACAAACAAAGAAGATAATCAATTGATAAGCCACTCACTTTGCCACTTCATTATGCGGAAATAACCTCTATTTATGACTTGCAGCCTTTTCTCGTTCCGAGTCTGATTTTCCACAACATGAGGCTTGAGATCACATCACACCAATATATAGTGGAGCAAACATCGCTGACGCTTCCGTACTGCCAATCCGATATCGATCAACGGCCCGACATCTTCTCATTATCACTATCATTGACTCATGCGGCCAACAATTAACCCCTCATATCTTCATATAGATGGGTTTGCTCGTCGGCATATTTTCTGCTGCTAGATCGACTCCAACTCGACAAGTCTCGTATTTTACTCTTCCTTCATCTCGAGTTTGCGCATCTACAATGACCGCCAGATCAACACCCAACGGGACAAAGCCTAGTGGCAATGGAGGAAAGAAGGAGGTCAAGATTCTCATGCTTCACGGTGCGTGCCCACTGAAATATGGCTTCACAAGATATGCTTTGCTGTGTATTGATGAGCATCCGTCATTAGCCGCCATCTCATATTTCACTCACTGACACGCTAAAGGCTACACACAATCAGGCGCTCTCTTCCGGGCCAAAACCCGCTCCCTGGAGAAGACGCTTGTCAAGCTCCTGAATCCCATCTCACTTCTCCCCGTCTTTCTCTACGCCACAGGTCCCAACCGTCTCAGCGCACAAGACATCCCCGGCTATCAACCCCCTCCAGAGCCTCAGCCTGAGGACTACCAGCCCGACACATGGGCATGGTGGCGCAGAGACGAGACCACTGGCGTCTATCGTTTCTTGGATGAGGGGATGGCTACCGTCGGACACGCCATTCGCGAGGCGGGAGGCATCGATGCTGTCTGTGGTTTCAGCCAGGGCGGTGCTATGGCTGCCCTCGTTGCCGCTGCGCTGGAGCCTGAACGTTCTCTGCCAGAGGGCAGGGAAGGAGACTGGGCAAGGGGGTTGAGGGAAGCAAACGCTGGCAATCCCCTCAAGTTTGCTGTCATGTATTCGGGCTTCTGGGCGCCACCCGATTCACTTCAGTTCTGTTACGACCCCAAGATCACGACCCCCACGTTGCACTTCCTGGGCAGTCTTGACACAGTGGTCGAAGAGAGCCGGAGTCGAGCGCTGTCAGATCGTTGCCAGGATCCCCTCGTAATGGTTCATCCTGGAGGTCACCATGTGCCTGTGGCTAAGCAGTGGGCGGCACCGCTGGCTGGGTTTGTCAAGGAGCACGCACAAGACGAGAAGCTCAAGGCAGAGCTATAATGCCAACGAATATGGGAGAGGATGACATAGAGTAGAGCACAAAACCGGATACATAGACTCAAGTACACCAAATGTCATGTCATAAATCCTCATCCTGAGGACTATCTAACCTGTATAATTACAGACCACCCAGCCCGTCATAAATTATGAGCCGCTCTATCCTCTACACCATACCCTTATTTAGCAGGCTGGATCCTGGCCATCATCTCCTCCTTTGTGATAAGATGATCAATTCTCTCCAATAGACCCAACAAGCTCTTCATGTTGTGGCTCCATTCGTTCAGGACATCATCAGCATCGCGGGGCTTGGCGAAACTGACAATCCGTGCAGGTCGGTCGATCTTGGCGTAAACAGTCTTGGAAGTAACGAGCTCGCTAATGTACTTCTCAGTCTCGTCCTCAGTAAGATCAAGCAGTTGAGTAAGACGGCCCATCTGGATGCGGGTGTAATATTTGGCAATAACTCGGACGTTGTGCTCAATCACTCGCTTCCGCAGGTCTTGCCATCGCTGGTGAGCCTTCTCGTCGGAAGACTGGTTGGACTGCGCATCAAAGACGTCGGTGCTGCACAGATGAGGGCCGAATCTCTTAGCAATTTCGGGCCATCGCATCAACTCGTGAACAGTAAACAAGCGGAGAAGCTCGGCTTCAGGCGGTACTTCCGAGTTTCGAGTGTCTTTGTGGATTCGGTGGAGGAGATCGTGCTGTTCGTTGTCATAGGGGGCTAGAATGACAAAGTAGATGATGCGTTGAAGCACCTGCAGAAAGAGGTTAGTTAACCGGCTTGATACCTCAACAATGGGATACCTACAGGTCGAAGCTTAGCTGGGTCCTCCTCAACTGCTTCTGTGTCCAAAACCTGTCGGTAGTGCTTGCAAACGTCGAGGTACTTATCCTCGTGCTTGGCAAGAATGATCTGTTGCTCATAGTATCGCAGCTTGAGATCGGTTGTGTCGTCTTGCTTCTCCTCGGGCACCTCCTCGCCGCGTGCTTTCTTCTTCTCTCGTTCTTTCTGCTCCTTCTCGAGTTGCTCTGCCGTTTTCTTAGGCTTTCGGGACAGATAACGGGTGCTGATCTTGCGACCGAGGATAGCGGCTTGTGTCCAGTCTTTGCTCTCAATGCATAGCTCAACCTGAGCCAGGATAAACTCGGTCTTTTCCCGTCGGTCCATGGACCCAAAGGTCTCGACTTGTAGCTCACAGAGAATCTCGGTGGCAGACTTGAGGTCTCCCTGCTCCTTCTTGATGTCGGAAAGAATCTTGGTGACGCGAGCTCGCTCGACTTCGACAAAGATCTTGCCCTCTGTTACCGTTCGCAGAGTTTCGATGACGGAAAGTTTGATCTTAAGGTCGGGGGTGTCGTCAAGGAAGCCCATGACAGTCTGGACCATCTTGGTAATGGCCTGCTTGAGCTGACTGTGCTTCTTGGACAGGACCAAGGTCTGGTCGTTCATCAGACTCCAGTCGCCGGCATTTTTGCATAGTGTGACGATTGCAATCAGTACTCGTGATGTCGATGCAAGATCGGAGGCCTGGTACTGAATTAGCGGAGACGAGGAGCGAGAGCGCAAAGGCGTACTTGTCGAGTTTGCTTCTCAAGCGCAGCGAGCTTCTCAATGGCGCCTTGGAGGTTGTTGAACTATACACAGCATCAGCTAAAGCTCTGGCTGACAACTCCAAGCTATGAAAAAAAAACCCACCGCAGCCAGCTTCTCAGCTTCAGGGAGCTGCTGGTCGACTTCCTTTGAGAAGTCCTTCTCGGGCTTCAGAACTCCCTCGGACATGATGACGGCGAGCGCGTTATGCTGCTCTCAATTCTCAATATGTGTAATATAGACGTAGGTTTGCTCTGAGGAATTTGGCTTCAAGAATTGGTGATGCTGATGCGATAGATCCAAGGTCGTGGGGCGTGTTTGGTTTAGTCGAAGCTGGTTGTTTCAGTGACGAGACGAGGCTCACGCAAGAGGCTCCTGCCTATCCAAAGGTCCCCACCAAGGGAAAGCAGGCCGGGCATGGAATTTAGTGGGACCGATTCCCGAACCTTCGTAATTATCATGACACACGTGTAAAGACACGTGATATCAGCTATGTTTATCTTTTGTCACAAGGGACTGAACTATCAGATGTATTAAAGAAGATCCTACCATGGTTTCGATTTATGCCTAAGTACCTATGTAATCTGTGCTTAGTATTGCTCACTCATGCTCGTGGAAAACTACCTATCTCTCAGCTTAGCAAAATAATCTCTATAAATTTGACAGAAATAGTAGACAGACCTATGATCAGTACTTGGGCAAGACGAAATTAGAATAGATTCAAGGCGAAAACAATGTAAACTACTGAAATCCAGGGCGAAATGATGTTGTAGATTGTGTCGGAGGAAGTTCGGAAGAGCATATGAGGATGAATTAAGCGACTGGCCCGTGCACATACCATCACGCTCCGTTGCTTATTAGCTCGAGAGTTTCACATCATCGTTTTGAATCAAAACAATTTAGAAATCTTGTAAAATTGTGCAATATCAACCCCTTTACCCAAGCACCAAAACTCTAAGCTCTTAGTAACACTCCTTTGCCAACTGGTGACAGACGAATGGTGTCATAACCTCACCGGAACTTTGTTCATACCCTTTACCCCACGACAACAACACCAAAAATACCCCACGATCATGGCCGCTGCCAACAACCTAGCTACATACTCCGACTGCGTCTCCTCTCTACGCACATCCCTCAAGTTTCTAGAATCTTCTGTTGAGACACTTGACAATGGCGTCTCAGATTTCCCCCGTCTAGTCAAAGTCCTCAAGACTGTTCGCGTAAGTCTGCCTTACCCTCTGTTTCTCCCTCTTACTTACGCTTCCCAGCACTACGAGCTCATCCCTCAACCCACCCTCGCCGCAGCAGAATCATCCCTTCGCGACGACATAGGTCCCTACATCGCCCTTCTCCTCGCCCGCGCAGACTCCCAAATCGAGCGTCAGGAGCGCCGCATCGAGACCCTCAAGGCCCGCGCCGAGCTCCAGCAGGGCCGCCTCTCGCGCCCTGATGACAGCGACGACGATATGTACGGTAGTAAGGCTAAGAAGCAGAGGACCGGCAGTCGCAAGCTCACCACGGAAGAGAAACTCCGCGCCCGGGCCGTCCGCCAGCGCAAGGAGGCCCTCCGGTACGGCGTGGAGAGGCTAGAGCTCGAGGTACTGCAGAAGGAGAGGGAGTTGCGCAAGAGGTTGGAAGGCTGATGGCAAGTCCGAATTGAATTCGAAATAAGCAATTCCCCCTTGTTGAGGCTAGGAACGAACTCAGGACTCCTCTGTGGTGGAGGCAACACATCACACCCAACTGATCGACGCGCGAGCGAGATCAGCGCCGGACATATACCGGCCTCATCCGACATGCCACAAGATGCTGATCCCGCGAGCGACAAGACTATCCGGAATTCGCTGCCCGGATCGCCGTGCTCTGAGTTCAATGCAATGCCAGACAATACGGCGGTCCAAACTTGGCCCAGCCTAGTCAAAGATAGGTTAGTTTGGACAGCGTAATGATACCCGTTTTTCTAACGAAGCTGCTGCCACGCGTTCCTGAGTAAAACCTTACCACCCCCCCGGCTTTGGTCCCAATGGCCAGTCAATGGCCCCCGCCAGTCGCAGATCCTAAATTTAGCACAATTTACACCAAGTAACACACCGAGATTGCATTCACATTCCAATATCATGCTGTTCAATGGGTAGAAAGGGTATCTTGATCCCTTCTCCTCCTTCTACAGTAGCTATGGTTCGCTTGATACTGTTCATATCTGCACCTGGCCAACCCAGATCCATGGACAAAATATAACCCCTTGCATACAAAGCCCAGCTTGCTCATTAGCCCACGAGCAGAATTCCTCGTAGAGTTTATGCTCACAGCCCACCGCTTTGTTCTCATCGTGGCCGGCGGCCAAGCAGTTGTTGCGAGACGAGAGACTCGATTGAGTCCAGTTCCGTTGAATCCCCGATGGTAATAGACAAAGCGAAGAATAACAATAAATGATGACGACAGTAGAAAAGAAGACATTCAAGGTGAAAAGAAAAACAGCCTGGTTACAGGCGCCGTAGTCCGATTTATAACACGAGGGTTGTTTTCGTCCCAAATATACTCCATCCAACATATTTCCCATCCCAGTGCTGAAACCAAATCGCCGAGTCGTGACTCTAAAAACGTTAAAATGCGACAAACAATGAACCAGCAACCCGTCCGTAGGGCTGGCGGTGTTCGGCGCCGAAAGATCGTCCATCGCCGAACACCGCCAGCCCTA